>JAKOPK010000009.1:0-232870 GCA_024195185.1 Coniferiporia weirii
AATGGGAAACAGGGAATAGCCAGAGTACAGTTGGTCCCATTCCTAGTCTTGCTGAGTCATGGTCTTGGGTCATGACAGACGCATATGAGAGTGACTGTCCTCTCTGCAATGCGATTGAGAGGACTGTCTGGGACATTGGGAGCTGTTTGTATGGCATGTCGCTGGTGATGGTGTACATCCCATTCGTTTTTTTCTTTTGTTGGCAAATGGTCACTTATGGTGGCTGTAGGTCAATCATCCACATGACGTGGACAGAGCAGTGACCACACATTTCCATTGCTTCATTTTATTCGCACCACATGATGGTTTTCAGGGAGATGGTTCGCATTTATTTTGACTAGACGGCCTGTATTCTGTTCTCCTTTTTTTTAAATTCCAGCTCCTCACAGTGGGTTCTGACATTTGCTACGTTCCACATATCATTCATGTTTTATTTTTTCATTTGGACAATACATGATGTTACTTTTTTTTCCTTGTCTTTTTGTGTGTGTGCTCAACATTGTGTCCACGTTGATGATGGGGCGAGTGCTTATTGCGTAAAACACTGCACCTTAATTTATGTGAACACTGACTTACACATGCTATTCTGTGTATATGCACGAGACATAAGTCTAATCTGTATTCAATATTAGACTAGCTAATACAATTGTAATTAATAGTTTAATCACAATGAAAGGAATTTGGGCTATGGCAAGCTATGGTAGCAATTGTATAGGCTATATAGCCAGTGGGGTGCTATACAGGGCTATATGCGCTATACACGGCTATGGCGGAAAAGGAAATGATCGACGGGCTATAGGGATTTGCGGTTTTTCCTGATGCATATCGGATACATGCTTGAATATATCAGATTTTTGGTTGAGCATATCAGATAAGTGTACATCTATTGGATATCCAGACTACCAAGATATTGTATCCAACGTGATTCACGTTATATGATGCATCATATCTCCTGAGGTGCCTCTACTTCCCGTCATGATCAGATCCCTTGTCAGTGACGGCATCGGATCAATCCATTCTGCTGTGATGCCTGCAGCTCATAGTGCATAAGAATTTCAGCTGAGCAGGCCCTTAAATTGAACTTTGATAGCCATAATAGTAAACAGTTGTAGTTTAAGAATCCAATGTTTGTAATAAACTTTGCTACTTTTATTTTTCAGCAGGTCCGCCGTTATACGGTTTCTACAACTTTCAGCAAAATGGAAGCTAAGCCCAAGTACGGATAATGCTTGCACAAAGGTACACTCAGTCCCGCTGCAACATTCGTACCCGCCCAGCCGTCTTTGATGGACAGCGCTACTCCCTTTTCGGGAGCTCAGATTTGTTGACATGAAACTTGTGGCCGTATTCCAACAACCTACCGTCCGCCTGTCGGTCACAAGACATATCGATTCGTTGGCAAAATCACTTACCATTCTGGCTCTATTTCTGTTAAAACACGTATCCTTTTCCCTTTGTAAGCAGACGTTCGTAAACGCTCGTAGTGCATCTTACTGTGTCTTTTTCGTTTCTTCCATCTCATGAAATATGACCCAGCCTGATCGCGGCTTTCTTGTAAACAAAACTGAGGTCGGATGCACATGTAAAACCTAAATCATTCAGCCCAATTTGCCTGCTCGCATGAATGTGATGCACTCACCATGTCGCCCCGAACGGATCGGTACGTGCCGTCTGCCACCCAACGGGCACCGTTTCTCCAATACCCGCTGACCAAGCAACGCCGAAGTCGCTTTGCGTCCCCTTCACAGCTTTCTATTGGAAGGTTGAACCTCAGCATGAATTTTTTGAGCTGAGATCGAATAGAAACGGCTCTGGAAAGAGCCCGGAAAGAAAGCGAGTGAGAGCGACACCATCCCGAGGACCGTCCGTATTTCGTGAAGGAATTGTAGGCTAGGAGTGAGCGGTCAGATTTTGGGAAATTTTATCGTTCGTCTTAACCATCTTTCACCATTTAAAAGTGTCAAATGATCCTAGTCGATTTGTCAGTGGATGGGACTGGAACAGGTAAATTTCTGTACCCCTTCTTCAGCAGTGAATTTCCTTCTTTCTAGTTCAGCTAAAGCTCCAGCACTGCCGTCCGGAATTACGAAGACGTCTTGCACTGTCGTCATTGCAGCAATGGTTAGAATTTCCTCGCCGCAGTGGTATTCACTAGAGCTAAACAACTAAAGGAAGGTCAGCTTCGAAACAGCTCGCAGACACAAAAAGCGAGGACCATGCGGGCAACGTTGACATCAAGCGGACACTCAGCCATCTTTTCCCCCATGGGGGTTAACCGACCGTCTTTGTCTAATATTCCCATTGACGCCAACCCTTCAAGGGCCCTAAGCACACTTTCTGCTGGGGGGCTAGTGATCCAGTCAAATTTCGTGAGATCATCAATACCAAGGGACTTCAGCTGCAATATGGGACCCATCAAATCGCTCCTTGTGATCTCTGGAGGGGTTGCTGAAGGTAGCGATGTCAAAGACCGTCCAGGGTAAAGCCGATAACAGATTCCAGCAGATGTTCGCCCGGCCCTTCCCGCACGCTGGACAGCTGACGCTAATGAAATTGGAACGGTGGCCAAGGAAACGAGATTTGTCGTAGGGTTGTACGTCCGAAGCTATGAAGGATACATAAACCACTGAAAAACACAAGACAGGATAATATACAACGGAAATGGAGAGCACTGACCTTGGCAAAACCGCTGTCTATGACAAATTTGATGCCATCTATCGTAATACTCGCCTTCCATCATTGTTATCGAACATGCACCTTGGTTCGATTTCTAACCTTACCTCCGCGATATTAGTTGATACGATTACTTTGCGCATCCCTCGTTCAGTTGGAGAAAAAATCTTCATCTGTTCGTCTGTAGATAGACCAGCGTGAAGAGGAAGGGGGTTCAAGATCGCAGTACCTCGAGGCCGACTGATCACATAAATTAGGTATCGTTCGTTCCCAGCGTTCAAGTGGAAAAGCTTACGATGCGACGAGTTCACTTAATTCCGCAAGGCATCGCTCAATCTCTTCTCTCCCTGCTAAGAATATTAAAATGTCACCAGCATTCCCCGTCTATAGAAGTTAGCTTGACCATCGTTTGCGCAGGCTAAGATATCATCGTGCCTGCTGATTGATGCGCCAAGCAACTTCGGCGGCCTTCTGCACATAGTCGGATGTCGGTTCTTGTAAGTATGCCAGTTCAACCGGATGCATTTGCCCCTCCAGACTGATTATGGTTGCTTCACCGTTTGAGGTATTGAAATAGTCTGAAAAACGCGTGGCATCGAGTGTGGCAGACGACACAATGAGACGCAAGGAAGGCCTCTTCCGACGTATTCTGGACAATGTATGAGTTTCTCACGATGAGGGGTAACTGAGTCGCTCACTTTCTCAATATACCAATAATCAAATCGGTATGAACGCTGCGTTCGTGTGCTTCATCGATCTGCAAATATGGTCCTCACCTATTGTATTTATAGAGGGATATCGCATACCATTATGACACTATATCGACTCAGAAGGGGATCTATCTGGGTTTCCCGAAACAGTATTCCATCCGTCATGTAACGAATGCGAGTCCGTTCATCGTCGCTAACGTCTTCAAATCGGATCGTATACCCAACCTAGGAATGGGTCAGCGTTCGCGTAATAGATAAGGTAGCATCTGTGGGTATTGACCTCGTCACCGAGAATGGAGCCCATCTCCGCAGCCACCCTCTGAGCCACACTCGTCGCTGCTACGCGCCTCGGCTGAGTACACGCTATTACACTACCCCCAGCAGCCCAACCGGATTCATAGAGATATTGAGGGATCTCTGGCAAGTTCGAGGTCGGGTTGTCAGTATCTAAGCAATTTCTTGATATGATACAAGCGATGCAAGTTTACGAGTAGTCTTTCCAGCACCAGTTTGAGCTTGCACTATCACCACACCGAAGTTTTCGACACAATGTAAAAGCTCCACCCCTAAGGACTAGCATATGAGACGAGCTCGAAATGGATTCGGGATATAATTGACAAACGATGTTTAAAAATGGGTAGCTGTTCGCGTTGAGCCTGGATATCCAAAGACGACGATCCTGGGGCAGACGGAATGATGACATCCTCAGTCTCTGAGGCACGATCAACACTGCTTCCTGGTTTTTGCGTGCCCGGTTTCCAAAATTGAAGCGCAGCCATGGTGGCAGTAGCTAGCCGGGGGAGGGACTATGGCTAAGGCTTTTGGATCGAAGCGGCGGTTGGTCACGTGCCTGGCTGCCGCTTCCCTGTCTAGACTTTAACTTTGTACTAAACGGATCGATCTGAAGCAAATAGCTACTCAATTACGCAAACCTCTGTTGTACGGTTGGTCTCAAGATTACTCGTTACATTCAGTTCAGCGTGTCCGAAACGATGGACGTTAAAACTGAACCAGCATTTAAGCATAGCGAGGTCACCGTCGTCTTCGTGCTGGGGGGGCCTGGAGCAGGCAAAGGGACGCAGTGCGACAAGCTTGTCAAAGAGTTTGGCTTTTGTCATCTTTCGGGTACCCACCGTTATCCTCTTAGACCGTGTCGGTGTTGTCTGACGTGTCCTGTAGCTGGTGACTTGCTAAGAACGGAATGTCAGACTGGATCCGAAGCCGGCGAACTGATTAAAACCTGCATCAGAGAAGGAATAATAGTTCCGATGGAGATTACTGTCGACTTGTTAAAAAACGCAATGAAGTCGGTTATGGAAGAGGGGAGAGTGAGCGAGGGTTGGTCAAATGGCAAAGGACGCTTCCTCATTGACGGATTTCCGCGAAAAATGGATCAGGCCTTTAAATTTGAGGAAGACGTAATGATGTTTTCAGCATTCTATCGTGCTGGTGTGCTCATGATTCAACGCTAGGTCTGCTTATCGTCGCTGGTTATCTATTTCTCTACGACAGAGGAGGTTATGTTATCCCGCCTGCTTGAGCGAGGGAAGACATCTGGCAGGGAGGATGATAATGTGGAAAGTATAAAGAAACGGTTCCGTAAGTGGTTATCCCAGAGCGGGAAAGGTATGACTGATTGTTTTCTTTACGAAAGGAACCTACAAAGAGCAGACAGTGCCGGTCATTGATTATTACGCGAGTCTTGGCAAAGTTGCGGAGGCAAGTGGTGATTAGCGAATTCTTTGGAAGAAAACGTGTTTGACAAAAACCCATAAGGTTGACAGCACAAGATCAATAGCAGAAGTACATAAGGATACCGCCGATTGTGTCAGCAGGATCTTATCGGAGAAATTTACATAACTATATAAACCAACGATCATCACTTGTAGTGCTTCAGCGGAACGGTGAAGCTCTCTTGCTAGACATATATCCAGATTGATCCACTCTTTTTGGAGATGCTACAATCAGCCTTACCCCCGGTCCGAATTTTAAAAATGGAACCATCTGCACAAAGGAGATGAGCAGCCCTATCGAATCCCTTCTGCAGATTTGGACGACGTGATTGACAAATAGTAGGAAGTACGTTGGGATATCACTCACGGGAATCCATTCCCACCCGCCGCATCGTACGTATTCCACGAAGCTATGACTGGTGCCCCCAATATCTTGACCCACTGTTCCGTTGTCCAGATATCCCAGCTTGACATGGCTGCCTTTTCTATATGCCGCATTGAACATAACCTCCATCTTTTTCGCGAAGCGTGCGTCTCCATTCCTGGCATTGTCGAGCAAGGCGGGGTCTCGCTTTGGCCTGATAATTACAATGTCCATTGAACACTCCTCGGTCTCTGCACGCAGAGGCGCAATGAGAAAAGAAGGTTCCAGACGATCAACGTTGACAGTCGATAAAAAGTACGCAAATGGACCATTCATAGTCGGGCGTAGAAGGTTGTTGTCGTCTCCTGGGTACGGAACAAATTTCCCCGTTCGATGGTCATAGATAGTTACGGCACCCCCTTCCGCCGGTCGTAAACAAACGTCGCCGTGATACCATCGCGAGATATTTCTCTCCGCTGCCACCTTGAAACGACTGAGATCTGGAATGCTTTCTCTCAATGACTCGGATTGCTCGAGTATAGATGCGTGTAATGCGGTTGATGTCACGACGGCCGAGAAAACAGTAATAGTTGAGAGGGATGTATTGACTGCTTCAGTTGAGACAACCGTCTCGACTATCGAAAGGGGAGTAGCACTGAGACGTTTCGCGACAAGTGCTCTGATAGATTGTAGTTTGTATTCCACCGTTGAATGTTCTGATAGTTCCGGCGGAAACAACGACGAATAGAGTGCGTTAGCCGTCCCACTTGGCACGAGAGCAAGGAGGATCTTGTTTGGCCACTCGGTCTGCGGGGATGTAGCAGCACAAACCGAATTTATTACTTCGTGCAGAGTTCCATCGCCGCCGGAGATGATCAGAGATACTGCAGCACAGTTTTTGTGCTCATCAAGGAATTTGAGCACCTCTTGTCCTGCATGACCGGGTGCGTTTGTGGTCACAGTTCTGTCGGCGAGTATGCCGTGCGTCGTAATGAGTGGCACTACATAGCCCTGGACGAAAGCGTGGCCCGTTTCGTCACCACACCTTGGGTTTGAGATGAGGAGGAGAGGATAAGACATAGGAATGCTTGCAGACGAATAGATTCCCGATCACCGATAGCCTCGGACCATACTTAGGTGCTGCCCGGAGTTTACTCAGCTTGTATGTCGCTACTGTTTCGAGCACGCCCCCAGCTGGCACCCGCACACCTGCAACTCAACAGAACCCTCCGTACAATGTCATCCTCACCAGCGCCGCCTTTTGTCGGCTTTCGTCTCGCTCTAATCCAGCTCGGCCAGATCGGCGCCGATAAGGCCAGTAACTTGCGACATGCCAATGACATGATTCTCAAAGCGGCCAGTGGAAATGACGGCAGGCACCCAAAGCCAGATCTAATCGTTCTTCCAGTTAGTTGCATGCAGACACATCGTCCGACGGTATATGCTACTACTCGATTTTGTCTTTTCTTAGGAATGCTTTAACTCGCCATATGGCCACGTTCATTTTCCTAACTACGCTGAGATTGTAGCGTTCGTTCCCGGACAACCCTACAATATTGCGAACAGTCAGAGCGAAAGTGTCAAAATGTTATCAGAAGCGGCAAAGAGTACCAGTACTTGGCTTATTGGAGGCAAGCCTACCATCTCTTGAGTGTATTGCAAGTCTTCCTCACGCGCATTAGGCTCAATACCCGAACGCGATTCATCGGACATTAACAAAGTGTACAATACAACTACTGTATTCTCACCTCAAGGCTAGATCGATTCCAGAACTACAGTCTACTCGGGAATGTAACTTACACCCAATTCAGGTCATCTGGTCACCATACACAGGAAAGTCCACCTTTTCGATATAAATATCTCGGGGAAAATTACATTTATGGTACGTACTTTTCACTGTAGTTATCGATTAAAGTGACGCCTCTACTAACGGCCTGACTAAAGGAAAGCCAGACCTTGACGGGAGGGTCTGGGTTAAATTATTTTGATACTGGTAGTACTCATCCTTCTTTTCTTAAAGGCGGACAGATCTAATGATTAGCAAAGAATTCGCGCGTATTGGGTTAGGCATATGTTATGATATTCGGTTTCCAGAGATGGCGATGATCGCGGCAAGGAAAGGTATTATGTTATCATTTCCTCATCATTGCTCTGATCTTGTGAATCCAAACTAGGTGCACATATCGTGATTTATCCAGGGGCGTTCAACTTGACCACTGGGCCGATGCACTGGGAGCTTCTTCAGAGAGCAAGGTTCGCTGGCTTCTGCCTACCATCGCTTAGTCTAATCGTTTTGCAGGGCCGTGGATAATCAGGTTTTTGTTTCGATGTGCAGCCCGGCACGCGATATGACAGCTGGCTATCATGCTGTAAGTATGCAAGCTACAGCTGGGTGTACCCTTCCTGATGATCTATTATTCGTAACAGTGGGGTCATTCCATGATTGTTGACCCAATGTTCGTTCCTCGCGTGTACCGTAACTCATGAGCACAGAGCCTAATGGACGTTTTCTTACAGGGGCAAAGTCATCGCGGAAGCCAATGAAAAAGAAGATATTGTTTATGCGTCCATCGGTAAGCTCGGGGAGCAGTAAATGATCACAGAAGTTGCTCACTTTTGTCAGACCCGGAGATACTCAGGGAGGCTCGCACAGGAATCCCCGTAACGACTCAACGTCGTTTCGACATTTACCCGGATGTTAGCGATACCTATGACAGTGTTAAGTCAGGATGAATTGTGACGATGGTACCATTCTGTTCGGGCTCCGGGACGAAGTACCAAGTGAAGGCATACAGGTCGAGCACATCGTTTATATCAGGGCTCGGTATCATACTTGTTAAACACCGGTATGGCTTGTTAGTAGTATATCGTAGTAACCACAGGTTTGGAGTTAGAGAAACAGCGTGTATTCATGTTCAAGTTGTGTGTTGTATTTCGGCAACTGCTCTGGTTCAACCCTGGGCAAAAATGAACCCATTGTAGAAGTCTGTACGTGTCCTGTACGCGCCCAGTACAGTTACAAACTACTCCAATTGATATGCATAGATATGTACCGGCATCGGGAAAACAAGAAACTACTACGGATGGCTACAGTATATTATCCGTATGGACTATACTCGAGTATAGCAGCCACAGTACTTACCCAGAGCTAAGTCCCTTCTACTCTATAATAGGGTAAGCTGAGCTTGGTGCTGGCAGAAATTCTAAAAGCGGATGTGCCGATCTTTGTGACAGTCACAAATGAAGCAGATGACTTTTGCCCTTTTGTACGCATTTAATTTGGTGTCTTCTCCTCACAGTGCAGGTGAGAGGGCAGGCCACTGCCAGGAGAAGGTGGTCCGGGCTCTGAGTAACTGCGCGGCGCTGCGTAAGGAGTGCAGCGTAACTGATTATACTTATCCACCTGTAGGTCCCCTACAATATCGTGGGAGATTAGTCCCTAATTTGGACAAAAGTCAAAGACCCCACTCTTCCTCGTGCGCTACTACTAGTGACTGTGCCACGACATGGAGGTCCTCAAAATCGCCAAGGTTCGTAACAAGAAATATAGCGAAACAATACCTAATCTTCCTATTAGGTTGAGGGTGTTCAGTGCAGAAGAACTGGCGAAACTGTGACTGGCATTTTGCATCTCACGGCGCACCACTTGATTTTCGAATGCGAAGGAGGGGCGGAAGAAGAGATGTGGGTAAGTCAGTTGCTTTTATTGCGTGATCTACCGATGAGCCCACCCCTAGGTTCCTTACCCTCTGATATCGCTCGTAACGCGATTGCCTTTGACTTTAGAGGGGTATTCGCCTCTTGCGATTCATCTTCGAAATTTTCGTTCGTTCACGCTGTTGTTTAAGAGGGACACGGAAACATTGGACGTGTTTGATAGTGTGAAGGGTTTGACTGTAATTTGTAAGTTAAAGTTCTTTAGGCAACAGGCAACTTCAGTTCACAGGTTGTGCAGCTTCTGTGTCTCAGCTTTATGCATTCTTTTATTCGCCTAGTCCCCCGCTTTCTAACGGTAACGGCTGGGTACTATACTCGCAACGAGAGGAATTCGCCCGGATGGGCGTGGGCTCGAGGACCAAAGCTTGGAGATTTACGGACATCAACAAAGATTACTCCGTGAGTGTTCTATGTACTTTGACTTCCAAAGTGGTCCTATATTTTCTCTTGACCCGTAGTTTTGTCCAACTTACCCTGCACGCTTGGTGGTTCCCACACGGATAAGTGATGCCACTCTTCAACACGCATCGAAATACAGAAGCAAGTCGCGAATACCGACATTAACTTACTTGCACTGGGCCAATTATGTTAGCATTTGTTTTTTCAAATTCGTGATTGCGCTTAACGGCGGGGATTTTGCAGGGGACGATCACGAGATCAAGTCAGCCCATGGTCGGTCTGACGAACAATCGGTCAATTCAAGACGAGAAGCTAATTGAAGCCGTCTTCCAATCGCATCATTTTCCAGAAGCTCGAACTTCGGCGGGATTGGTATACGGTGCCACATCCACAAATCTCATCATCGATGCTCGGCCAACCACGAATGCGATGGCGAACGTTGCTAAAGGAGCTGGAACTGAGAATATGGATTACTACAGGGAAGGCAAGAAGGCTTACCTGGGCATTGACAACATCCACGTCATGCGCGACTCTCTGAACAAAGTTGTTGAGACTCTCCGAGGGGCAGATGCGCTGGCCTATAGTATTGGCGGTGATGGATGCGATCGCGAACGCTTGGTCATGTTAAGCCTTTCGCTGCTCGATAGACAAACATTGCGGAGATCTGGTTGGCTTCGACACCTGTCTGCCATTCTAGACGGCACTCTACTGATCGTTCGGAATGTTCATGTGAATTCTTCTCACGTCCTCATACACTGCTCAGATGGCTGGGATCGCACAGCGCAGCTGTCATCACTCGCGCAGCTTTGTCTAGACCCATTCTACCGGACCTTTAGAGGTTTTCAGATCCTCATTGAGAAAGACTGGCTGTCCTTCGGACACAGATTTCTTGATCGATGTGGACATCTATCCTCAGAAAAGGTCTTCCTATATGCAGCTGACGTGTCTTCGGGTGGGGGAGCTGAGGCTGCACAGGCCTTATTCGCATCCGTTCAGAACAGGCTAGTTGGCCAGGGACGTTTGAAGGAAATGAGCCCGGTCTTCCACCAGTTTCTGGAGTGCGTTCGGCAGGTCCAACGTCAGTTTCCTGAACGCTTCGAGTTCAACAGTCGATATCTCGAACAAATTCATTACCATGTCTATTCTTGCCAGTTCGGAACGTTTTTGTTCAACTGTGAACGGGATCGCAGGATGGAGACCAAGGATAATATTCCACCACCTTACGAGCGTACCGTAAGCTTGTGGGATTTTCTGAACTCAACAGCGGAAATTGCGAAAAATTTGAACCCCTCTTACGACTCAGCATTGGACAATCCGATTCGACGCGATTCCAAGGCAAACATGGGTGTCCTATTTCCTGATCCCAAGGATGTGCGTTTTTGGAATGAATTGTATGGACGAAGTGATGAGGAGATGAATGGGAGACTAGTTCCGACCGAAGCACAAGGAGTAGATGTAGTCGGCCCCGTCGAAGGGACAGAAGACGATCCTATGTTACTTGCAGCCAGCGCTAAAACAAGCAATGTCCACAAAATCCTAGCGCCGTTTCCCTTATCTTCACCATCCTCGCGTTCTCAGTCACCCGTGGCGACGTCATCTGCACTCGTGACCGTTCTGGGCAATCCCACTTCTATTGACGCGCAACGGGAAGACATGCAGGAACTTACTTCCTCATTGTCGACGCCCGAGCCAACACAGCAGATGTTAGGTTCAAATGAGCAGGACAGCTCAAAACCACTCATAGCGACAACTTTACTTACCGGGGTTCCTCCGGGAAACGAATTTCTTAAGGGTCCCTCAAGCGAAACTATCTCCGCTCGTTCTCGCATAGGTGCCAAGCACGCGGAAGTATTCCCTGAAAGCATGAAGTCTATGTGGGGGAAATTTTCTTCCAACGCGTCTGCTGCATTTACTGCTGTCCAGGGCGCGTACGACGGCGTCTCAAAGGAACTCAAGGGCATGACACTAACTCAGAGCTGGGATAATGGACGTGCCCAAGCAGGCGAGTTAAGAGCGGGAGAACGACCGTTTACTCCGAACGACGAGATTGATAGGAAAGTGACATTGTCCGCGCAAGCGCGTGATTTTACGTTGCCACATTCGTGGGCAAATGATGACAGGTTCCATTCAAGTCATCTGTGGACTGAAGGACCGCAGCCGAGCCTTTCAGCGCTGCCTCTTGACAACCCTTGGAGAAACCAGTCGCATACCAGCGGACATTTTTCAAACCAACCAGAAATAATGTTTCATACACCTTCTGTATGGGCAGATAATACGATTAGGACGCCCAATCCACCTAAATCTGACCCAGCAGCAATAGCTCGGTCTTCGACGTCTGCTGCTACTTTTCGCGTTCCTCCTGAAAAGGAGTCGCTTAGTTCAATTGTTCGATCCCGGGGCCCCTCCATTAATAGCGACTCCGACCCACTTGGTGTATTGTAGCACAACCTTTATTTAGACGGCTAGTTATTTAATAAATGGAAGAAAGCATTGTTGTATAAGTACCATGTTAAAGGAGTGCGGTATTGAGCGAATTTTTGGGGAGAATGGCGTGACAACTTGAAGAGGCGGACCACGATCGTCGCTTGTTGCCGGGAAATTTGCCGAGTACATAAAAGTACAGGACGTGTTTTGTCGGTCGACTCGACCTTCGCTTTCTCCATATCTTTGTCCCCCTCAGTTGCCCTCTCTTTAGCCAACGTCTACATGTCGCCCAGCAACGTCCACGCCGCCTTGGCCCCGGGTCACTTCCTTTTCACTTCCGAGTCTGTCGGTGAAGGTCATCCTGGTGCGATTCGGGCTCATGAGAAAAAAACAAACATGACGTTCATCCCATCTTCTCTTTCCCTTTGTAGACAAAATTTGCGACCAGGTTTCCGATGCTATCGTCAGTAAGGTTTTGGAGGTGATATACTGCCAGCGCTGAGTATAGATCGTCTAGCTCGATGCGTGTCTAGAGCAAGATCCCTTCTCCAAAGTCGCTTGCGAGACGGCAGCCAAAACTGGCATGATCATGGTGTTCGGCGAGATCACCACGAAGGCCCAGGTTGATTACCAAAAAGTTATTCGCAACACGATCAAACAGATCGGATACGACGACTCTGAGAAAGGCTTTGACTACAAAACCTGCAACATTCTCGTTGCGATCGAGCAGCAGTCACCTGATATTGCTCAAGGTCTCGATCATGGTTCGCTTGAAAACCATGGAGCTGGCGACCAAGGTATCATGTTCGGTTATGCGACGGATGAGACCGAGGAATGTATGCCATTGACCATAATGCTTGCGCACAAGCTCAATGCCGCAATGGCTCATGCTCGTCGCTCTGGCCTTCTGTCGTGGCTTCGTCCGGACTCAAAGACTCAGGTTACGATCGAATACAAGAAAGACGGCGGTGCTACCATCCCCCTCCGAGTCGACACCGTTGTTATCTCCACCCAGCATGCTGACACAATCACTACTGAGGAACTTCGCAAGGAGATCATCGACAAGATTGTCAAGCAGGTCATCCCCGCGAGGCTTCTCGATGAGAGGACAATCTATCATGTATGTACACCGGTAAATTTATGACACTGTCAATTCTTACGACGATATTTTAGATCCAACCTTCGGGTCGCTTCGTCATTGGTGGACCCCAAGGCGATGCTGGCTTGACGGGCCGCAAAATCATTGTCGATACATACGGTGGTTGGGGAGCACACGGTGGAGGTGCTTTCTCTGGAAAAGATTTCTCGAAGGTCGATCGCTCGGCAGCATATACTGCTCGCTGGGTCGGTAAGTTTGTCGAGTTATGTACTAACTCTCGCGTTGCTGAACGTTTCCATAGCCAAATCGCTTGTTACTGCGGGCCTCGCACGCCGAATTCTTGTCCAGCTCTCTTACGCTATTGGTGTTGCCGAGCCGCTTTCAATCCATGTTGATTCTTATGGCACTGGTAAGAAGACTGATGAACAACTCGTGGAGATCATCCGCAGAAACTGGGACCTTCGGCCCGGTGTCATTGGTACGTGGATTAATCTCATCAAACTATCTGGCGCCTACTTATATTTCTTCCTTCTAGTGCGTGCGCTCGACCTTCAGAAGCCACAATACCTCAAGACAGCCTCTTATGGCCATTTCGGTTGGGGCTATGTCGTAATTGAATTTCTATAAGTGACTAACATTGGTTCATTTAGGTAACCCCGACTATGCTTGGGAGAAGCCTAAACAATTGCAGCTATAAACGGGCCTCGTCGTCTTTCATATCCTTCCGATGGCTCGAGCCCTGATATCCTGGTTAAACAACTTATTGTTTTATTCGGAAGTTCATCCTTCCATACTATCATTATATTTTCTTTCCTGTCCCGATCTCATCCATTCCCTCTAAATAGAATCGACCACCATTCGTCCAGCTGTATACCGATTGCGGATATTTGTTACAAGTTTTCCCTTTCGCACCCGGTAGTCCTAGCCCACTCGCATCTCAGGAACTAACAAAGAATTAGTAGTATTAGCACATTACGTCGTATGCATGGAAAATATATTCGCGTTCAACCGCGTCAACTTGCAAAAGCAGGCGGCAAGTCTAGACAAAATTTGGACTAGGCTCTCAAAGTCCTAACAGCAAATCGCAGACTTGCGGCTTGGGAATCGCGGGAGTTCCTGCTGCCACGGCCCCAAAACGCAACAAAATCATGGGTGCTTCATTTCCGCGCCAAATTGCCTCATTCAGGTTGCGGGAGTTACAGAAAATCAGTGTTTTGGGATCAGGGATCCTGCAGGGAGCGATTGGATCCCTGTGTCTAGACTCGGAACCCCCGCAATGCACTATGGCACACCGCGCGGTAAGCGATCAATCGGAATGAATCTTATTGCGCAGTGACCAAGTTATGAGCGAAACGCGTTCAACTACCGCAAACACGCTCAAACGCCATATCATAAACTTGTACAAGCCTGTATTATCATGATGCTACTGTCAAGCTGTGCGCAAGATTTGGTGACCTTGGAATTGACAAGAAAAAACAGTTTTCAAGGCTCGTAAGTCTCTTGACCTCGTCTCAGGACTCCAGGAGTGGATGTTAAAAAGCCTTGCGCACCGTTCAATCCCATGGACCCAGATAATTGCATACCAGAAGGCCGATTAAACTTCTGGCTCGCATGTTAACATAAAATAAGTATACAGATCCATGACATCCCATCCTAACTGGACAATGGGACTGGGGCCGTGTCGAGCCCACTGAGCCCTACTCCCCTGTCACGGTTCAAGAGTCAAGACCTCTAAGACACAATCTTACTTTTTTCCAGGTCGTACAAAGCAATCGGAAACCTTGGAATGAAATCTACGCGCATTGTACACGCCTTCGCAGCAGTGCTGATTGACGCATAATAGTATACGCATACAACGGGTTTTCTTTTTTCGGCACAACAGGGCGCAAATCGCACGAGTTTAGGGTCTTCACCAACACCGATAAAACCGGCAGCAATTCTCAATTTCTCATTGGCACTGGCAGGAAAAGGGATTGTTAAGATGCTCATATCGAACAACAGTTTGAACAGTTACTAGGTAATCGAAAGTGTACGTACTTTTGGAGCCATGGCTCATCGGTCGATACACTGCAGCGCATATAGAACATAGCGACTAATGAGGGGAAGCACAGGTCAAAGGTAGGTATTACTACACTGGTCTTCCCGTTCGCGAGTATATCCAAACATTTTGCCTTTCCACGACGAAGATCCAATACAACAGGTAATAGAGTTCAGAGATACTGGATAAGGGGCAGGACCCTTTTCCTGGTCATTGTTAGAAAACATACTTAGGACAATGGGACATCGGGCGATAATGAAAGGAACCGACTTACTAGCCTATCTTGGCCCCGACCAACTGTTATAAAGTCCAACCGTATCGTCGGCACCATTCGTCAGATCGCTACACCCCGCGGGAGTATCCTTCACGCCATCCACATTGCTAGTGCCGCGAAAGCCATCGTGTTGAACCGCTCCACCTCCCTTTCCTTCCATGGTACTAATCCCACCGATTTGCAGCATATTCTTCGTATTGTCAGAACGGAGTTTTTCCAGATCTTGCAAATAAGCCTCATTAACGCCTCCTGTTACGTATTCGCCAGTGAACACGGAGCAGTCGAAACTACTTATGTCTGTATTAAACTGCCGTACCGCCGAAATGAGATCAGGCAGCGTCTGAAAGATGACCAAATCGGCGCCAATCGCCTCAGCAATGGCATCCGTGTCGCGATTGTGTGCGACGAGTTCCATCCGGGATGGCATGTCAATTCCATACACATTAGAATACCTGAAACACGGATTAGGCATGACCTAATGTACAAAATCGGTGTCTGGTGAAACGGTTTACCTGATCGGTGGTGCGCAACTTGCAACTATAACTTTCTTCGCACCCACGTCTTTAGCCATTTGCACAATTTCCTTTGACGTCGTCCCCCGGACGATTGAGTCTAACAAAACGTGAGCGACAGATAGACCAAGCTTGCGCCATAATAACATACCGTCGACAATGAGTACATTCTTTCCGGAAAACTCAAGAGCCATCGCATTTAATTTTCGTCTCACATTCTGACGTCTAATGGGTATTCAGAATTAAAAAAGCAATTTTGTATAAAAACACGATACCTCATTTGCTGACCAGGCATGATGAAGGTTCGGCCTACATAACGATTCTTGATGAAACCCTCTCTGTATGGAAGCTCGAGCTTTTGTGCTAGATTAAGGGCAGCAACACGTGACGTGTCTGGTACCTTCATAACCGGTTAGTATTCACTAATCTGAAAACTCAAAATTTTCATACAGGAATAACGACATCAACGCTAAGGTTGTGACTTCCAAGGACTCTCTTTACTTCATCTGCGAGAAGGTCGCCCATCGCCATGCGACTTCTGTATACGCTTATGCCGTCAAGCACGGAATCTGGACGAGCAAAGTAGACGTATTCAAAGATATCAGGTGCAAACGTCGAAGCGCGGCAAACCTGGCGCCTGGAGACTCTCGAGCGCGTGATAATCACAGCTTCACCTGAAGCCACATTTAAATCGTACAGTTTAAAGTCCTGCGCCAACAAAACACGCACCTGGTTTTACGTCCTCCCAATCAACAAAGCCGCCTGCATCTGCAACTACACTTTCGCTTGCAAACATATAGTCACAGCCAGAAGCAACCTTTCGATGTGCCATACCCAGGGGACGAATTCCATTAGGGTCGCGGAACGCGATCAGGCCAAAGCCGGCGAGCATCGCTACACAAGCGTACGCGCCCTTGCATTGCTCCATGAGCCCACCAATGGCGGTGAAAATGTCCTCTTCGTTGATACGGAATTTACCGGTCTTCTGGAGATTATTGGCGAAGATGTTAAGGAGGAGCTCCGAATCTGAATTTGTGTTTATGTGCCTGTGAGCCTCCGCGTCTAGGAATTGAAGCAGAGATGCATTATTGATAAGGTTTCCATTCTTCGGTAATAATTAGCGCAATACGCAATATTGTCACCAGAGTGTTGACTTACGTGAGCGAAAACTATTCCATATGGCGAGTTGACATAGAACGGCTGGGCCTCAGCATGCGTAGAGCTACCGGCGGTTGGATATCGAACTGACGGCGTTATTTTTTTAAATTTAAATTAGTGAACTCGCCAGCCAGAAGATACGATGCCTACCGTGCCCGACTCCCATGCCACCAGCTAGCCTGTTCAATGCGCTCTTGTCAAACACGTCTCGAACCATGCCGTTGGCCTTGCATTGATAGAATCTGCCCTTGTGCCCACACGTTACAATACCACAGGCATCCTGACCACGGTGTTGAAGCAATGAAAGACCCTCGCATATTTCAGCGGCACAATCGATGCTCGGATCGTGTAGAAGCAAACCGAGTATTCCGCACACTGACGTAACTCGAATCAGAGACTTAGTTGCACAGCAAAACAAAGTCGTACTCTCTGTTGGGCGTGGTCCGATTATCCCAGTGGAAACAGCAAGGGGACGACAATAAGCAGTGCGCAACCTCCCTGCAGAAAGGGACAAACTTTCTAAAATTTGATTACTGCCATGTATGCGAGTGCCATAGGCACGTGCGCGTGTTCTGACCCAATACAGGTAGAGGTCACGTACTGGCCGGAAGGGGAAGTGCACCGTGAGAAGTATTTCTTCTTGGATTAGCATGGAATTAATTGATATTGATGGTAACCCGGGGGACATACATATGGACAGCTGGTCGCAGAATTATTCTGCAAACAAAATTGTGCAGCCGCAAATGCGTACTAAAATACAGCCATTAATATGGAAATTCCCCGGGTACTGGTTATGATCATACAGCTCTGTACAGCCGGCCTCTTGAGCTATCTATGCAAGGTCTTCGATGCACGAATGCGAGGTGCCTCTCCGCAAGCCTGACACAGGTCAGCGGGGAGATAAGTTAGTCTTCTCCCACTCTAACCGTGGCGTCGTCTAGCTTGCGCAGACAAAAGGCCCCGACTCCGGCGGCGGACGTGCACACTGTAGACTCGTTGGAGCTCAAACTCAAGCATGGAAACACGTACTGTCGTGATTCCTGTGTACCAATCGTGATGGCACGCTGACAAACCAAATACCGTTGTCAACTAGGCATGAAATCCTTTTGCATTATAAAGCAAGAAATAACAGTCTTCGGGAAGGACGGTGTAACATTTCCGGCGTAGGAGAATGGGACCCATCTGAGATGCACAAAGGCATCGACGGGTATCAAGACTCGGTCTGTCTCGCAGTACGTGCGTTGTAATATACGATCCCATGTATCATGTATGTATGTACCATAGCATTTCAGCCGAGCATATTCGTAATGATGTTTTGTAACAATTAATAGCAATTGATTGCTGGATTGAGAAGTACCTTCTGGTAGATTCCATGCGCGCCTCCCCCAAATAGGCACGTCGCCGCCTACACATTGCAGGCTGCCCTTCATCTCTCTCCCCCTCTCTCGCTCTTTCTCTCTTTCTCGTTACAGTCACCGGGGCAGACCTTCTTCAATGGTCAAGGAAACGTACGCCTTACTTGCATGAGCAACTATAAATTGTACCGTCTGACACTTCCCTAAGGAAATTTTACGACTTATTAGAGTGTCCCGTTGACGCGACCGAGGCAGACATAAAAAGGGCATATCGTAAAAAGTATTGCTTTAGCTCGCATTTACCATTTGCGTTACCTATGTTCATATTCCCTGCAGAGCGTTGAAGTTGCATCCAGATAAGGGTGGCGACCCCGAATTGTTCAAGGAGGTGACGGATGCGTATGTTTATGCTTTATTTCCTACTTCATAAATTGACATCTACACCATAACAGCTACAATGTCCTTTCCGATCAATCAAAACGTATGGCGTACGATGCACGTGGTGAAGCGGGTTTGAGCGATCAAGGGGGCCTTGGGGGGATGGATCCTCAGGTGGGTTTTTACGGTTTGCCACGGCGGAGCTAACCACCTGTTTATCTTTATGTAGGATCTTTTCAGCCAGCTATTTGGAGGCGGCGGAGGGTTTTTTGGGGGCCCTTCATCTCGCCCCTCGGGTCCGCGTAAGGGAAAGGATCTCGTCCATCGTGTGCATGTCACCCTTGAAGACCTCTACAAGGGGAAAACGACTAAACTCGCGCTTACGAGGAACGTTATCTGTTCCAAATGCGATGGACGTGGGGGTAAAGAGGGCGCCGTGCAGAAATGCGATTCGTGTAAGGGTCGTGGTATTCACGTGAGGCTTCGTCAAGTAGGTCCCATGATTCAGCAGACCCAAGAGGCCTGCGAAAGATGCAGCGGGACGGGCGAAATAATAAACAACAGGGATAAGTGCAGAGTATGCAATGGCAAAAAGACTGTACAAGAGAAAAAGATGCTAGAGGTGCACATTGACAAGGGCATGAAGGGTGGGCAGCATATCACTTTTGCTGGCGAGAGCGATCAGGCGCCCGATTCCATCCCAGGGGACGTCGTTATTGTCATCGAGGAAAAGTCCCATGATCGATTTAAACGTCAGGATAATAATCTTTGGACCGAGGTGGAGATTGACCTTCTCAGTGCGCTCGCCGGGGGACAGTTTGCAATTAAGCACCTTGACGATCGTGCATTAATCGTGACTATCATACCAGGGGAAATTATTAAAGAAGGTGAGCTCGCTCACGAAATTTCACGTCCGACCACTTACTTACATATGTTTTAACACAGGACAACTGAAGGTCATTCCTGGTGAGGGTATGCCTTCTCAGCGGCATCACGAACCTGGCGAATTGTTCGTCAAGATGCACGTCACCTTCCCCGACACCCTTGACCCTCAAGCCTTTCCTCTACTTGAGCGTGCCTTCCCCCCGCGAAAACCGTTACCGAAGTTTGATAAGAACACACTTATTGAGGAGACCACGCTTAGTGACTTGGATGCACGCCAGCAACAGGAGCAAACGCGTGGAGGCTCTGATGCGATGGATGAGGACGAAGGCGAGCCAAGGGTACAATGCGCCCAGCAGTGATAATATCCCCGCTTGGATCTGTACAGCCCCTGTGATATGAACTGTCGTAGTTACCACTCCTGTATTGTGCTATCTATTTTCTGCTTTAGACATCGCTTCAGTCGAGTGAATTCTAATACATATATAATTCTTCGGGTCAGCCTCGAGAACTTGCCGCGTGCCTACTTCGTCTTCTGCGACATTATGTGCTATATTTACACATGCAGAGGAATCCCAATTATTGTGGCATTTGAGCCCAGTAGGACGTCGAGTCAGCTTCCTCCGTAGCCGAAATCAGGACTGGCACAAACGTTAACTATATATGGTTCATTAAGCTCTTCAAGACGGATTTGTCGAGTCGTTGAGGACCGTGCGGTGCTTATTCTTCCCTCCTTAATCCCAGCGTATCTGCTTACAACATCAGCGTAGAACAAATGTGAAGGCTATGCATGTCGCGTACTATAGGATTGACTTTAAATGCTTCATATGTTTGTCGGTTGAAAAGGCTGACCTCCGACTCATTTTCTGAAGGGAAAAGAAAATGAGCGGATTTCCAAAAGTTTCCTCGCCGGCAGATGACAATACTAAGGGTAGGTTGATACGAGTGCTTACCTAGACCGACTTCTGTTAAGAATTTTGAGTCGTCTTCCAGTATCCACTCGTCATGATCCAAGTTTATGATAAGATTTGTTGTCTAGGGTAAGCTACGTTCAAATACAAATACTTGCCAGAATGACCAACATGATTACTTGCTTTTGCCCCGTGCGCTTTAGTATACAGTTTGAGGGTATCTGTTCATCAAGACTCCTTAGTACGAAGCTTGCAAAACTGGAACTTATCCCTTACCCAAAGTATGTAACTTGTCATCTGCTTCCACAAGAGAACGGTACGATCGCCAGGCATGTTGGCCTCGGATTGCTAGATACAAGCGTCGGCTTTTCGGGATAGCCAATATCCTGGAAGAAGCTGAAGCTGACCTTCGTAAGCCATTACTTTTAACATACCAACAGTAGTTGTGTCCAAGTTGACATTATGCATAACGAGACTCTTTTCAGTACGAAATTCGAAAGATTTTATGATCCGCAGAGTGAGGGTTGCCGATGTTTTTGGTCTTGAAAGATTTGTTAACGAGTCGGAATAGGTACTGCTGGTCGACATCGAGGAAAGGAAGGAAGGAGTGCACAAACAAGTTTGATGGGTCAAGCTTTCCTTTCACTCCAAAACAGGCAAATGTCGATAAATTCGACCCCAAAGCTGTTCACATTGATATTACAGTTTATTTCACACTCCTATCTGGGTGATTAAAATCTGGTACGAGTCAAAATAACCCGTTTTATGGGTGACGTCGGATGAATGAAAGGGATCCCATCTATGACCGGTTTCAACCAGATTTGAACGGCCTGTGTTCGTACCGCTCGAAAACCGCCCTTCAGCAGACTTTTTCTTATCTATATTCATCCTGTGGCCCGGTTCTCCAATACTTAACAAACAAACCACACACAATCATGTTTACAATACTTAGTTAAGAAGCCCAGAGGAGGATGAATATAGGCAAGAAAAATTTGCTGAAGGGTGCTTTTCAAGCACCACAACGTTCAAACTTCAAACACCTGGGTAGAATCGGTCACAAATCCGATCCCTTTCGCTTTTCATTGTCTGGTTACGGATTCACCCCTCTAAAAGGACTGCGACTAATGCAATTCAATTATATATGCAGGTGTGTACACAGTGAGCGGAAAAAACCATAAGTACAGAGTCTGAGCCCCGGTCCTGAACCTGGTTGCTGTTGACGATGGAGTCCGAGTCCGAGTCCAAGGCTAAAGTTCGAGGCTCCTGACCCAAACCCAAGGTCGGCCCCAAGTTCTATCCAGATCAGAGTTCAGGCCAAGGTAAGAGTCATCCCAAGCCTGAACAGAAAAGGCTAGCTAAGAAGTATCAGTAGTTCAGCCTGAGTCAGACCGCAGAATTTTTTTATTGTCGCGTCACGTGTTTCTCACGTCCAAGTGTGAAAAAAACCCGCAATCCGGTTTTCCGGGATTTGAGGAAAACTACCCGTATTCAGAATCACCCGTTGTCCGGATAAAAGGCGATTTTCACCTGCGGTTCAGGTGAAAGCACGCGATATTGTCGCCACAGTAGTCGGGTCGAGAGTAAGTACCAGCGTTGATCTACGAGACCTTCTACCTAGAGGTGTCGTGATTATATCGCGCTATGCACAAAATTGAACCCTGCCTCGGCCGTGTAGTTTCGAGAAGCAAATCGTGATCTGTCCATATAATTGCGTATGACAAGCGCATATACCGTCATCCTTCTCATAGTTTAAGCCTTGCGATTGCATGAGCTTCTGTCATTGACAACTTCCAAGCAATTCCGCTACTACTGAAAAAATCATCGACGTCCTCGTCCTGTAAGGGCAAGTAATTAGATGGATAACTATGTAAAGAAGAATGTCGTACTTTGCCCACGTTCAGGAGTGTGGATATTTGCTGTAGACGCTGGAGTTTCTCTTTGATATCGCTAAAGACCACCTGCGAAGAAAGATGCATTGAAATGGCGCGGATATCCTGATCAAAGCGGATGGCGCCGAGCTAACATATGATGAGTGACGATAGCTACCGAAGGCCAGTCATATACCTCTGTATACTTGAATGACATAACGTATTTCTCCCAGGGGCGTACGATAGTATCGATGGCTAAGTTAAGGAGGCTACGATAGTTTGACTCGGTCAAAGAGTCCTTCAAAGCAAGTCAGCTGCGAACAATGTCAAGGAAACGGAAACAAGGTGCCTTGAAACTGAATATCAACCCCTCCCAAGCCTTGAGAAACCGTTTACGAACAACATCCTGATATTCCGCTGCAGAATACGTGTCTTCGTCGAGGACATACGAAACGTCCTTGTAAACCTCGGGAATAAATGTTCTGAGATGGGGCCTTATCAATTGGTTAAAAAACTGGTCTATTCCTCCCTTATGTTCATATTTAGACTGGATCTTGCATATCCTTTTCGACCGCTCACCTTTAATGCGAAACGAAACTTTGGAGCCAGACCAAGCAGAGAAGACAAAAGCGACTGGATAATGTCTAGTTCTTGCTGAAAGAAACTCTGTGCCAAAATTCGTGAGGAAAGGAAATCTCTGATCAGACGCTCCACATGAGACGAAGAAATATCAAGATCGTTCAACAGCACCTGAGCCAGCTTGTTAGTATTTTAAGTGATACGAACGGGAAAATACTAACAATGAAACTTAAACGAATTTCCTTTTCCGATTTTTCTCCGCGGCCGGCGTTGATAATATTTCCCGCATTGCGGTAGACACTATCCAGCTTGTGCGTTATGCCGCGCATGAACTCGTTTTCCATGACATCGCATATCCGCTCTATGATGCCCTTTACGGCTCGGACGGAACCCATGCTTAAGAGTCGAGTCAAAACAGACTTCAATATGTAGAAGACAAGATCTGGAACGGTCGTTGCCGGCGGCACTTGTGAATAATCCGTTGTCGAGCTTTTGAGGGCCTAAAATTTTACCATTTCTTATCAAGTCTGTCCAATAATAAACCAATTTGTTACGTTACTTGGTTTATTGTATATCGCAGGTACCATATTTCCAGAGGAATATAGAATTTCGTAATGAGGTCATCAAACAACTGCTTGCAAGTCGATAACTCGTTCATTTCTAGCCCGATCGCCGGAAGTTCGGGAGAAAAGACTGAGTTCGGCTCCTCATGTAGGTCACGGTCCTGTCTCCGTCAGTGCATAAAGTTCACAAGAAGACAAGACAACCGTTACCCACTATCAAGTTAACGTACAAAAACCGTCGAAATGCTGTGAACCTCGTCGTCATGGCAGCCATTTCATTCAATATCTTATCTATGCCTCGGGGATCAACGCTTCCCTCGCTTCCACTTTGAAAGACCTGCCCTCGCATAGAGGAGAAATTCGAAGGGGATGAAGCATCGATTGCTGTCTCCGCAAGCTTGGATTGGAGTGAGGAGACGATCCTTCGCGTCATTTGCGACTTACTTTCTGGTTCATGGATCTCTCCTCTTCCCAGCCGTCTAGGAGTTGTTTGACCTCTTTGTCGCATTCTTGAATCAATTTTCTAAGAACGGTCTGCATCTTCCCCTGGCCGTAATATTTTTCAACAACAGGTTGATGTTGGTCCAAAATGTTGCATATACTCTCAAATAAAGCAGTTAAGGCAGTCACAAAATAAAGTGGGGATGATGCTGTGGGACATAAAGTTATTAAGACCCTGAGAAGGTATCCAAGACGTGGTGAGCTCACTTTTTGCAGTAGTCGGTGACTTTGTTTGCACAAGTCCCAAGACAAAAGACGCGTAGGCTTCGAGACCTTCTTGTTCCCAGCCAATAGGAGGAAACAGTTTGAAAAATCGGGTGGCCATGCTTGAATCACGAGCATTCGATGCTTGTTGGAATTGCAGCAAAAAAACATCCCGCAACTTCTCTCGGTAACTTTGCAGGGCCTGTACGGGTAATAGCGGCGAATATATCGTAGGCTTTGCGTATCTTGTTAGAATGGACTGATATAAACGATCTTTGATACTAACCACAGCGGACTCAGCGAAGGGACCGCTGGTCACCTCTGTCGGCAGCGACATTGCCCGAGCGCAAAGCCTTGTGGCTGTCTCCCAGTCCATAGAGTCAATTGCAAGCCGCAGGCCTGCTATAGAGTTCTGCAGTACAGAAGCTGAGCGGTTTCCAGACGGAAGAAAAGTAGGATGCGAACCTTCAACTCCATAATCTGCCCGACGCGCTCCCCCGCCTCCCTAACGCGCCTCATTTCCTCATCTAAGACCCTAACGCCTCCGCCAACACGTCTGGCGGTCCGACTGGTAGCAGTAAATTTATTGGTTAGGAGTGCAGCATCGTACTTGACTTGATCAAAGTAAGGCGTCAGGGATTGGAGTCTATCGAGAGAGCTCTGTATAGAGCTGCTGCTTGAAAGAATCATAGCGAGCGAGCTAGAAAGGTGCTTTTCTTCCTCCTCCAGTGATGCGAGAGACACCAGCACGTCGGGTAGAGTAACCAGAACATCTGGAGCGCTCCGGGACTGCAATGTACCACTCATAGTTTGTGGGCAGGTCTCGTAGTGAATAATTAGTACGCGATTACGCGACGGTTGAAGGTATTTATCTTATGTAGTATCCAAATCCGGTCAACTTCTCCTACTCCCTCCAGACCAAGGGCGTTGACCTTTCAAACAGGCCATCATGGCCGACAACATATACAGCAGGGGAACGAGAGTATGGTTCACGGACAAGGAACAAGGCTGGGTCTCTGCGGAAGTTGTACAGGCCTCCAAAGGCGACAACGACGCCATCAGGCTCGTTTTCGTTGACGAGCGAGGAAAGGTCAAACTCATATCTTTATAGTCGATTCGGAATTCATAACATATCCTTTTCGCAGGAAATAACCATAGATACTACCGGTAGAGATATAAAAGATGGCAAGGGAGACTTGCCGCCTTTGCGCAATCCCCCACTATTGGAGACTGCCGATGACCTGGCCACACTATCCCATTTGAATGAGCCCTCAGGTAAGTTATTCAGGAAAATCATTTCCCTTGACTTTCTAATTGTCTGTGCGCTCTGTCGAAAGTTCTTCACACCATCCGTAATCGCTATGCGCAACACAGCATATACACTTACAGTGGCATCGTACTCATTGCTGTCAATCCCTTCCAGCGGGTCACGTTGTACGGCCCCGAGATTATTCAGGCATATAGCGGAAGGCGCAAGGGTGAGCTTGAACCCCATCTGTTTGCCATAGCAGAGGATGCGTATACGCGTATGAGTAAGGAAGGTCAAGGGCAGACCATTATAGTTTCAGGAGAGAGGTGAGTTCTACTCTCTTTCGAAAGATTTACTCATTTTTAACGCAGTCTCTAGCGGTGCGGGAAAGACAGAATCCGTAAGTCTCAAACTTTGATCAGTTGTATAAGCATAACACTTGCTTCTCATTAGGCAAAATTGATTATGCGCTTTCTGGCATCGGTCAATCCGCCGAACGCGACTGGAAGGGCTAGAACAAAAACCTCACTGGAAGAATCAAGCGAAGTCGAGCGACAAATTCTTGCTACAAACCCTATCCTTGAAGCTTTCGGTAATGCCAAGACAACACGGAATGACAATTCGTCCCGTTTCGGCAAATATATACAGGCAAGCACTTTTGCTCAGCTCATCTCTCGGGTTTTTTTTCTCCTTAAATTAATCTATCGAGTGTACCTCACAGATCTTGTTCGACGGAAGGCAAGAAATTGTGGGCGCTCGCATTCGCACGTATCTCCTTGAGCGCTCTCGTTTGGTTTATCAACCAGAAACAGAACGCAATTATCATATCTTTTATCAGCTTTGCGCAGGGATCCCTCTGAAGGAGCGGAAAGACCTTGGTTTGGATACGGACGTTACAAAATTTCACTATCTTCGACAAGGTGGATCTGCCTCAACTCCTATTCCTGGTGTCGATGACGCGGAAGATTTTCGCTCCACTCAGCACGCTTTGTCCACCGTTGGTATCAGCGTTGAGAAGCAATGGGCAGTTTTCAAACTCCTGGCTTCACTTTTACATTTGGGGAATGTCAAAATCACGCAATCGCGACAGGACGCCGTCTTGGAAGACAATGATCCTGCTTTGCTGCTTTGCACGCGCTTCTTGGGTATCAGTGCATCCGATTTTAAGAGGTGGACGATTAAGAAGCAGATCACCACTCGGTCTGAAAAGATAGTCACTGCTATCAATGCCGCACAAGCAACCGTTGTGCGAGATAGCGTGGCCAAGTTCGTGTACGCATGTCTTTTCGAGTGGCTTGTGGCCATCGTGAATGAGAGTCTGGCCGGAGAAAATGGGGAGGCTACAAGCAGGGCAGAAATGTTTATAGGTGTTTTGGACATATATGGTTTTGAACACTTCCAAAAGGTGATGCGTTCGTCTTGTCAATTGTCCGTTGCCAGTTGACTGATTGCTTTTACAGAACTCGTTCGAGCAATTCAGTATTAACTATGCGAATGAAAAACTGCAGCAAGAGGTTTGCATTAATCAATTGTTCCTTGAAAACCGGCTGATAGTCTCCCTCCAGTTTAACGCCCATGTCTTCAAACTTGAGCAAGAAGAATATGTTCGTGAAGAGATTAACTGGACATTCATCGATTTCTCGGACAATCAACCATGCATTGACGTGATAGAAGGTAAATTGGGCATCCTAGCATTGTTGGACGAGGAATCGCGAATGCCATCTGGTAGCGATCCTACATTTTTGCAAAAACTATACCAGCAGCTGCTGAAGCCTGAAATGAAGAAAGTATTCAAAAAACCTCGCTTCGGAACCACGGCTTTTACTATTGCCCATTATGCTTTGGATGTGACGTACGAAGTCGAAGGGTTCATCGAGAAGAACAGAGATACTGTCCCCGATGAACACTTGGCTTTGCTCGCTTCGACGACTAATCCGTTTTTAAAAGAAGTCCTGGAGACTGCTATCGCATCCACTAAACCGTCTGAGAGTCCCAACCCTTCTTCTCCAGCCTTTTCAGAGGCAAACCCACGTCGATCGTCTGTTATACCTGATCCCGGACGCGCCACCCTTGCTATCAGTTCGTCCGCATCGTCGGGTGGTTCAAAGCGTGTTGCCAAGAAGCCAACACTGGGTTCCATCTTCAAAGCCTCGCTCATCAGCTTGATGGACACCCTTAGCGTCACGAACGTTCATTATATCCGGTGTATCAAACCGAACGAGCTGAAGCGTGCATGGGAATTTCAACCGCAACAAGTTCTGGGGCAGCTACGAGCTTGTGGAGTCCTGGAGACTATACGAATCAGCTGTGCCGGTTATCCATCACGCTGGACTTACGAAGAATTTGCAGAAAGGTCTGTCCGTCATCAAAAAGCAGAATAGTTCGCTGCTAACGTACACGGCCATTCAGATACTACATGCTCGTCCCCTCAAGTGACTGGAGCCCTATGATCCAAAATTTGGAAATCAAGCCCCTGTGCTCCATCATTTTGCAGAAGACAATCAGTGATGAGGACAAATATCAAGCGGGGTTAACTAAGATTTTCTTCCGTGCTGGCATGCTCGCTGCCCTTGAGTCACTGCGATCTGAAAAGCTTAATGCTCTTGTTACTTTAATTCAGAAGAACGTGCGGAGGAGAATGGCAGTCAAGAAATACCAGGCTATGCGAAGAGCTGCGATCAAGATCCAGACCTGGTGGCGCTGCATTTTGGCCAGAAGACTTGTGGAAAGTATTCGCCGGGAAGTCTCCGCACGCAGACTGCAGACCGCGATACGTCGATACGTACAACGCAAGCAATTCCTGGCACTGCGCCAGGCGATCATCAAATTACAGAGTCGTGAGTTTTTTATATCACATTCGTATCGGCGCTATGTTTTGTAATTCCTTTACAAATAGATGTCCGTGGTGCTATGGCGAGGCAGCAATACAAGGAGGCCAGATATTCACATGCCGCGATTTTGTTGCAGAGTCTTTTTCGAGGATGGTATGTAATCCGTTTATTCATGACAATCCTGATTCATCTCTTTTTGGGGGCATTGGGACAGGACCGGTCGCCGACAGCTCAGATCCGATGTCAAGCATGTTATCTATCTTCAATCTTGTCTACGGAGGCGACTCGCTCGCAAAGAACTCAAGGTTCTTAGGGCCGAAGCTCGTTCCATCAACAAGTTCAAGGAGATATCCTACACACTCGAGAATAAAGTTGTGGAACTCACGCAACGCCTGCAAGAACGGACGAGCGAGAAAAAGGAGCTTCAAGCAAAGTTGATCGACATAGAAAAGCAAATGCAACAATGGATCTCTCGTCACGAGGAGTCGGGTTCGAAAGTGAAACAGCTTCAAACCGATCTGCTGGCATCTCAAGCAGAACTTATGAGGCGCGAAGAGTTGTTGCAAGCGAAGGGGGAAATCGAATTGAAGCTGACCGACGCGATGTCACGTCTATCCGAAAAGGAAGCTATCGTGCAAAGGTTGACAGAAGAATTACAGTCTCATTCTGCGAAGTTGGAAGCCCAGCAAAAGATAATTGACAGTAATCCGATTCGATCAGACGACAGCTCTGTCATCGCAACCCTTAAGAACGAGGTAGGCAGCTTGAGGGAGCAACTAAATCGAGCCAACGCGCTAAACGCTTTGACCCGCGGTGCCCGAAACGAGCCTCCAGTCTCGCCAACTTTTGCTCCCAATCTACGGACTATTGAAACTCCAGCGACCACTAACAGCAACCCGTCCGCGTCTGCATCAAAACGCCATCAAAGAAGACATAGCTCAGCGGGTGTTTACTCCATTGATCCGTCTGAACATCGTACATCAGTAGATGAGATCATGCTGTCCGCGAAACGAAATGAAGCTGGCAATCCGCGCGCAGTCTCTGTTGCATTTAATGGACAAGACGGTCTCCCTCGTTTCAAATCCCCGAACGGACTGGCGGAGATATACGATGACCCCGCGGAGGAAAAGATTAGACTCATGCTGGATGCCAAACGTCTAGACGAAGATGTCCTGGACGGCCTTATACGTGGCCTGAAGATTCCTGCACCAAGTCTGACGAATCCTTCCGCAGTTAAAGAAATTCTTTTCCCTGCCAACCTTATCAGCTTAGTTACGAATGAGATGTGGAAATACGGTCTCATTCCCGAGAGCGAACGTTTCCTTGCGAATGTGATGCAGATCATACAAACGCATGTTATGGTAGGATCGTAATTATTGCTTAATGATTATACTTACGTGGCATATGCAGTCTTCCCAGGGCGAGGACGCTATCGTCCCTGGCATATTCTGGCTATCAAATGTACACGAGATGCTTTCATTTATTTGCGTTGCTGAAAGTGACATGTTGCAAGGCATTGGACCCGGGGGGGAACCTGCGGGAAGAGAATTTGACTGGTCTGACTACGAACGGCTGGTGACTATGGTGAAGCACGACCTCGACAGCTTGGAATATAACATTTACCACACGTGGATGCTGGAAACAAAAAAACGTTTATCAAAGATGGTTATTCCCGCCCTTATTGAAAGCCAGTCGCTCCCAGGTTTCACCACGAGTGATGGCGGTGGACGACTTTTTAATCGCCTGCTCAACTCCAATACCGCGCCAGCATATAGTATGGATGACGTGCTAAATCTATTAAATAGAGTTTGGAAGGGTCTGAGAAGTTATTTCATGGAGGAGTCGGTCGTACAGCAGGTAATAACCGAACTCCTGAAGTTGATCGGCGTTACGAGTTTCAACGATCTCTTAATGAGACGGAACTTTTGTTCGTGGAAACGAGGTATGTAATGAATTTGTTCAGGAATTTCAATATTCTGTTGACATCGCATTATAGCCATGCAAATCCAATATAATATTACCCGTATTGAGGAGTGGTGCAAGTCGCACAACATGCCGGAGGGCACTTTACAGTTGGAGCACCTTATGCAAGCGACGAAGCTTCTGCAGCTGAAGAAGGTTTGTCAATCTGAGATGTTAAGTACTCATTGATTGACAGTTTTTCTCAGGCTACCGCGGCGGACATTGAGATCATCTATGATGTCTGTTGGATGCTAAGCCCTTCTCAAATTCAACGAATGTGCACGAACTATTTCGTCGCAGACTACGAAGTATGACCGATGCTATCGAGAACATGTCAATAATGCTGATGATGGTCTCGTTGTTTCTAGAATCCTATATCACCCGAAATCCTAAGAGTGGTTGCGTCTCGAGTCGTCCCTAACGACCGCAATGATCACCTTCTTCTCGCCCCAGAGACAGAGGAAGTAGGACCTTACGAAGTCCCCTTGCCACGAGAGGTGTCGGGGTTGGAGACTTACGTGCCAGCTTACCTTAATGTCTCTCACCTACGACGACTTGCAGCTCTGGTAGCGTAGTCGCTCTGCATTATACCTTGCTTGTTTATCATCGCTTTTCAAAATTTCTCGTAGCGGACCCTGGCTTGTCCAGTAATGATAGACTTCAGATATCAACTAGAGGAAATCCTGAGTTGGTGGGACAAAACGACATGCTGAAGATTGCACACCTATGATTGCAAGCGATTTCGTACTTGAAATCAAGCCGGCGGGTACGGCCGGACTGGATCCCATAGCCCTTGTAACACAGCTCGGATCAAGTTGCGTGGAGCATGAGCTGACACGTTTAAGTATTCTCAATAGAAAAGGGCCGAAAATACATGGGATGGGGTTACCGCTCGAGTTCTAACTGAAGGTGAGCACGCGATAACGCGAGATCTGTTTTTTTCTCAGTCCCTCTTTCACAAGGATAGACAGGCCTCATCCCCAATGATCAGTAAGTAGTATGAATAGTAAAAAAATTACATTAAGTCAAGAAGAATAAAGCCAATGAATATCATCCGTGTCTGAGAGCATCCAGTCGGGCTTGTAGAGCATCTTCGTCTGACAAGCCTGCCCCACCCCCAGTGGCCCCAGATTTGTCGCCGCTGTCACCAACTCTATTGGGCGAATGTCCATCTGATATACCAACGGCAACCGCTTGTCTTGTAGTGGTCGATGGAGGCGCCAGGACGCCTGAAGGTGCCTCGACAAGCTTAGGAAAGCAGAGCATGAACATCAGCGCCACATTCGAAAGAAGAGCATCTGGCAAACCTGTTGGAATAGGTCGACCCCAATTTCGTCTAATACTTCTTTTAGTATTTTGTCACCCTCCTCCTCCTCATCAGCCTCGTCGTCCATAACATCGTCTATGGCATCTGACATCATCTCCTCCTTCATATCCATTGTCGTACTCTCCTTTTCAAAGTCGGTCATGATACGCTGTATTGACGGCAAATTCAACCCTCGGTTCATGGCGGCCATTGCCTGAGGGAATTAAGGGTCTAAACAGCGAAACAGCCGCCACCAATAGCAGAAACTTACGCGAGTAGCTCCTCGCATGGCATCCGCCATTTGTTGGTTGCTACGTAATGTCTGTATTCGTAGGCTTACCGCTTGAAGTTGCGTTCTCATCTGATAGAATTTTTGAACATATCGTCGCGTCCGGACTAAGTCCTTTGCCATGATCTTGCACGCATTCTGGATAAATGCGTCAGTCAACAAGCTAAATAGGTGAGTCGCGTAGGAGAAATCAATCTCGCACCAATTGACCAGCCTTAGCGCTCTTCTTGATATCTGCCACGAGTTTCTTTTCCTGCTGTTCCAGCTTTCCACGTTCTCGATCCAGCTCACGCTGTGCCTCAGCTAGGGACCGCTGATGCTGTCGTAACCTTTCTTCTGGCGAGACGGTCCTACCGAACAGGGTTTCCTTCAGATGATCAGAGGGTCAGTAAGCCCCTCTGTCCGTGTAGAATGGACGGAGGATTACGATAATGTTCATGGGTGCAAGAGGCTGTATCACAACCGTTTCTGAGGATAGAAAGCTCAAACACCAATACCGCGTTTCGGACACGCATTCATGTATTTCCTAATTCGGGTTTAAACCGACAGCAGCTGGTAGTACGTAGTCCAACGATGGGCTTAACAATATTAATGATCGGGTTGCACTGGCTCTTCCATCATGCGACGAACTTGATGGCGAAAAACACGGTTGTGAAAATTTTTCTGGTTAAATATTCCCCTCTTCGGGGTGCTGGGGAGGAGTCAGGACAAACCACTCAGCACGTCCTCACAAGCTGACTCCAATTACGTAGGGTTCGCTTGACTAGCTGGGGAATCGAAAATCAACGAATATTCATTTATACTCGCAGACCCTTCCCAACGAGCTTCACGTCCGAGCTATAAGGCACATCAAAGCGGACACATACACGAAGTACTGCTTTCGCAAAAATATTACTTTTTCCGGCATTCCAATCGCCAGGAAAAGTCTTTGTCCCGCTCCAGGAGCGGCAGGCATTGTCATCGTCTGATGTCTGTGGCGACGGTGCAAGTAGATCAATAAAAGGCCACTCGAGGTAAATATTGAACATAGCACGATACTTGAGAATGCAATATTAGTGCTGTAAAACGCATGCAATAATCATATATTATCTATTGTATCTGTCAGTGTCCATCATGCGCCCCGTCAAGCGAAATGCTGCGCTCAGATGTTGTCGCAGGCGTCGAGGCAGGACGACGCAGTGATCGACGTGGTCGGGATTGCAGCGAAATTACTGAGGACAAACGATTGGATTCCACAGAGGAGGTAGTGGCAGTGGAAGCTTTGTGCTGTAAACGTCCAGGTATACGTATTTTTAACGGTGAACTGCTCGATTTTGTGTTCGCAGACTCGCTTGCGGAAAACGAGCGAGAAAGGTGAAAAGCTTGAGTAACTGTACTGCCGTGACCATTAATGGTTTTGCCATTAGCAGTCGTGACAACCTCCTTCATCTTATGTCCATACTGCGAACGATTTTGGAAGGATATAGAACGACTCGCGCGAGTTGAATCAGTCCCATTGACCACACTTTTCTTATTACGAGAACTGAGTGTCGATATCGGAGTGTGAGTGGTAGAGCGGGTGACACGAGCGGGATTGCGCCCATTAAGCGGGACTCCTTGCTTCAGATCCAACTACGACGCAGCGCAATTAGCAAAAACACCCGATAAATCATCCGACACGTACGTTTTTGAACGCAGCCTTCATAAGTCCGCTGAGATGCTCGGTGTCTTGCCGCTCCAAACGAACAGAGTCATCCGGCTCAGTCTGCACGCTCTTTGTTGCGAATCGCTTTCTCCGGGTCTCGCTATTAGATGGGCGGTGAAGTGTCCTCGTCTGTAACTGGCAAAGGAGCTGTTTACATATCGATTAGTCTTTGTTCGAGAAGGGTTGGAAATTGGAAGGGTAATCACTCCGGCAACCTTTAATGTGTCGCTATCGTAGTCCGTCCGATGTTCGTCCGGAATCAGCGGTGACGAACAACTACTGCGATCGTCTAGCGAACTTAGCGATGTCAGGGGGGATGACAAGATACTAGCAATCTCTCTGAAAAAGGGAACATACAATGAGTAATTATGCTGAGCCCAAACTACAAATGATACGAACCGTGACCTGTCTAGTTGGTGCTCTTTAAGTCTGTTCCAGAAATCCAAAATGATGACACGTTCTGGTACGCGATACTTTCTGCCGTTGATGAGAATTTCATCCACAGAGACTCTTCCTTGAGGATAGGCTGGTACGTCTGAGTCGACAATCTCAATGTTACCATTGTTAATTCGACCTGGATCGGTAATATCCATCATTGGACCAGATGCCTTTGGTACTCGTGATCTCTGCTCCAATCAACGCTTGTCAAAAAGTAAGCATTGGAGGGATTTCATAACTTACGGTTCCGAAATTAATGTGGTTTGGACATCTCCATTTCCGGGAAAGTGGAGGAAGAGTACTCAGTGGAGGATTTAAGCAATCAATGTGCCAGTGCAATGGGCAAAAGTCACAAGATATCACGCCCTTCCACTGATCTAAATAAGGCGTAACGGCTACGGGCCGACGAGGTTTTTTACTTGAGGGGCCAGCGTCAAAATCTTCTGGACGCGCAGATTTACCACATTTGAAACAAAGGACGGGAAAACCTCTGCTATCCCTGAACCGATAGGGATCACGCTCTTCTCCAAGCCCATGTCGTCTATAAACGGGCGGTTATTGACAATTTCACGAGAATTTGGATCAAGCCGCACCCTATGCGCGGGGTCTTGACGGAAGAGGTATCGATATAAGTCCCGCCTGGCCCGGTTCCGACTTTTTTTCATCACGCGTCAAAAGTAAGTAACACTTCTTTCCTGAGGGAAAAGAAAAGGCCCACCATCCCGAAAAAATGATCGTATGTCTTCCGGCAATCGAAACTCAACAGGAATGGCACTCTGCAGATGTTGGAGAAGTGGTGAAAGAAAGACATAGGGAAGTTTCGTAGATGAGGCCTGACAGGTACAATTACTCGGGTTCTTAGCAAACAGTAACGGATTTGTCTAAAACATACCTGTGGTCTACAGCCCGGGCAGTACCAGCTGTCTTCTCCGTCCGGAAATTCAGTTGGGTCCATGGGCGGATCAAGACACCACAGATGAAACGCGCGAGGACATCCGTCACAGTACACAAGTGCGCCAACAGAACTGCATGAAGAGCAATGATCGTCATTTGTCTGGGCGTAATATTGAGATGAGGTTATCACTATGCATGATACATATTATGTTCATACGAGCTCACCTGAACTGTTGGTATGTCGGAAAGCTGTAATGTCACAGGTTCCTCCTTCACCTTGACGGCTGGTCCATCGGTATCCGCCTTTTGCTTTCCTCTGCCCTTCTCACTCATTCTCCGCGAAGTTCTTTCGATGGCAATCTGATCGGAAGCGTGTCTTGCCAGCTGCATGGAAGGTGATCGGGAATGTGGTGTGAAGCGATCATCGTGCAAAAAGACGACGTCTGTATCCTGGTCGAATTGGGATGACATCGCGTCGATATCCGAGGGCAAAGCATGCCCAACGGGGTCAATAGGACCGGCAAGATTTCTGGCAGACGCACGCTGTGCGCGGTCGGGAGGGCTTAAAGAATCGAATGATGATTAATTATACCGACATAGGTTCGGTAGCAAAATTTCACGCCACGGATAAGAAAGAACAAAGTTAGCTTTACTAAAAAGATGCAGAAAGCAATCAAGCTCACCCTCCGTCCATACGGGAACGTTTTCGACGTGGTCCGCCTTCTTTTAAAGCCAACACTACCCCAGCTAAGCCGATGTATGTTGTCCCGGGATCAGAGGAAGGCAGATAAGACAGGGGGGGCACGGGCTTCTTGTAGTCGTTCCTCTTAGGAAGCTGTCGTATCGAGTCTAGCGAAGGAGGTCCGGGGAGGATCTCAGTTGCATGTAGCGGGTCGCCGTCAAGGTGAGGAGGATGAAGGACAGGGACTACAGAAAGGAGGCACGTAGGCACGCTGCCGAAAGCCATTACAGCCGTTCACGGACGTCCTTCAGCCGTGAAGCCAATATTTAAGATGCCTAGTGAGTCGCGAAAACGGGAATTCCACCAGTTGTGCTTACAGGTTCACTGCTGGTATTCAGACTTGAAGCAGCGGGGTTATGCCACCACGGCGCGTACACGCTTCGACCGTCGTTCCGTGGCCTCTTATAATCACTGCCTAAATTGCATGGGATAAATTACACAATCCAAATATACAAGACACTTGTACAGAATTATGTAGTTAAATTTCAGGTGTGAATATCAGTGTTAAGAATACGAGGCGGAAGAATCGGGGCGAGCCATTGAGCATGACTTTGCCCTACGAATCCCTATGTGCTTTGCTGAAAACGGCGGCCCTGATACCTGATAGTGACACTGGATCCCCTCAGGCCGATCCTTGGAACAAAAATTGAAGCTAGGTTGTTTGTTATTACGCGTCGGAGGACAAAGGGAACCTGCTCAAGTTTGTCTTCAAACGGTTTCAAGTTGGCGAGATTCACAGGTTCAGCGCAGCACCCCCTATCCCAGAGGACGAGACAAGGTGGGCGGAACGATCTTGTGTGTGCTATGCATCGGCGACCGGAGAAGGGCAGAACTAGCAGGAGGTTTCTCGCACAAAGCGTTTTGGAAGCCAACGATCATAAGTTGTACTTTGGCGGATACTAACGAAATCACTGACTCGCATTAATGCTACTCGCAATTAGCGTATCCGTCCAATCGAAAGCCACCTAGCAATCCATTCGATGTCTGTTCTGTTGAGCGAGGTATTAGGAAGACATCAGGGTATATCATATCGTGGCAGAGGCTATAATAATAGTAAGCTGACTGGTTTACTCATTCACATAAATGTACACATAGCATAGTTGTCTACGGTGTTTATACAATGTACCCCCCCCCCCAAACACAAGGCTCTTTCAGTGCCCTCGCTTTCGTGTCCCCGCAAGCACCCCTTCTCTGCAAGCTTTACAATACCATTTGCTCTTGCCCTTGGGGGCCTCCGTCAGACCAGCGCATCCGAGATGGAACTATGGATGGATACATTAGAACCCATTTCCTGGGAACAACAGTCTCGCCACCCACCCATTCGCGGTCACAGTCGTCTGCATCGCAGGCGATCATCTAAGGCAGAGGTTGAACATTATCCATATCCTCAGGAACCTTACTCTCACCTCTCCCCAGGACACCTGATTGCAATAACAATAGCGTGGCTCGTGAGGGTCTATCGGCATATCACCGCCAGGCAGCGCGGCGAATGACTCTCTCGTCGTATTTACGGTAGGCCGGTTCGAAGTGGAATCGGCACTATTGCCAGGAACCACACCCTTCTGCGGCCCGACTGGGTGTCGCCTTAAACTCGAGATAGGAGGGGTATACTCTGGCTCCACAACCGCTGAAGGTGGTCTTTGAATACGTTTGTCCAGATGCAAACGATGACTTTCTTCGGAGAGAGAATACAATACTACCTGTCCAGCCCTGTCCGGAATTCTTGACCTCATCGTTCCTCGCAGGCTGGCCGCAGAACTGGAGCGTATACGGCCTTCAGCTGGAGGCAGGCTTGAAACGGGGTAGTAACTGCCGACTATACAAGACTCGTGCTCCTTGATAGCTTGGTCCAGAAGACGGACGTGTCTATCAACCTTGAGGAGTTATATAAGCAAAACAAACGCGTGGAAGGCGTACCAAGTATCATTTACTTACATTGTCGTACGTAGCTTGGGCAAGATTGACCTTCTCCTCAGACGCACGGAGCAATTCACTCGAGAGGGCGGATATTCTAACAAGGCGTATAGCCGTCTTTTCGAATTGGTGTTCGACTCCCCCTGGAGCGAAAGCGAATCGGGGGTCACGCTCCTCTAGTCCAATTTCTTCGGTTGATTCGCGACTCTGGGCCCTAAGGTCATCGTTGCAGCCTGCGTTACCACCAGACATATTACGCGTCTGCCTTCGCGTCACTGAGCGCCGCTCTTTGATATATTCCCCGATCGTCGGAACCAGTTCCGACTTGAGGACTTTCCTTGATTGTTTCAATGTGTGTTAAAGGAACGGGAAAGCAAAACCTACCATGTGCTTGTGCATCCAACTCATTCAACAAAGTGAAACCTCGATACAAAGATAACGGAAGCTGTTCGACGGCTGTAAACGCCATAGGCGAACTGGATGAGAGTATCTCCAAGCGTCCAAGTCGCACTCACATTCGTTATATTCTTCACGGAAAGAATTCCAGACGTCGAGTGCTTTCTCGGACCCTGCGTTCCCAGGCGAGACGCCATCTATGTGCTGATCGTGCGCGGGTTCTGCAACTTCAGCACATGTGCGTCCGCGCTTCCTTGAAGGTCGTGTAGACGACATGCGAGAAAGCCCAGGGTTGAGTAGTCCAATAGTACATGTACTTGACTTTAATGCATTTATCTAATATTCCTAAAACAATAGCCTTCTGACTAATATACTCCCACGGGCCTACCACGGTAAGTAGCATAACAAGTTGCTTCATACTAGTAGAGTAAATATTTCGAGTCCTTAGCTTGGAAACCCAGCATTCATCTGTCAACACATAGTCAACTACTCAGAAACATACCTATAGGCTTAAAACCCTCGGTCAGAGTGTACAGCATTGCCGAAAACGCGGCTTTCATGGACCTGAAGTACTCCCTCGGGACTAATATCCTCGCCCTTCGTGCGTGCTATAACGAAGACGGGGCTGACTTGCTGGCCGTCGCTGGTGAAGACTCTGTGCAAGTACTTCAGTGTGTGCGATAATGCTCTGCCCTGGAGATGCGTTCTTTGGACTTACCTGTTTCTCAGAACCCCAATAAGATCAGACTACTGGCCTTCTTCACCATAGGGCTAAGGGTGACTGCCATAGCGTGGTCTCCAAGAACAATATCTCCCGCAGCCTCCGACGATTGGCATTTAGAGTAAAACTTCGTTCTCTAATGACGGACGCATAATCTAATTATCTGGAAAGACTTGCGATCTCTACCCATGATTTCGGTTTACACATCCTTTCCAAGTCATCTCACTCCAAGGAAGTAGTCTTTCACTTCGGAGGTGGTCTTACTGGTCATCATGGAAGGATAAACGACATTACCTTTGTGGGTGGTTACGATAGCGATGCGCGGCATATCGCATCTGTCTCCGGCATGTTGCGTTCTTTAATCTATGGGGTTATTGAGGCACTTACAACGCTTCATCAGACGATAGGAACTTAATCGTCTGGGACCTCTGTCCTACGACAGGCGCTGATCGCGGCCAAGAACCGGACGGCACACTTTTCCTCAGTCCTAACTTGGCCCCGCACCAGCCGACTGCTTTAGTCATCCCCTTCACCTATCCTCTATGCTCCGTATCATCTCACGCGACTACTAGCAAAGAGTTTTTGTTATCGGATTCCAGAGGCTCTGTTTTCTTGATCAATTGGAGAAAAGACCCTAACGAAGGAGACGAAGAGACTTTCAACCAACAGAGCATCATTGAGCTGGTGCATCCTAGAGTTTTGTCGGAAGCCTCTTCTAACACGCCTAAGTACTTGTCAGGGTACGCATCATGGCGAAGGGACGACGTAAACATGTACGTTTTCGGGTTCCTTTGACGTACGATCTGGGCCGACTTTTTTTTCGTTTGAAGTATCGGCTCTGTCTTCGGATCAGAGTTCGCTTTATGGGATACGAGCATTTTGAACGGCGGAAAACCATTCGCTACTGGAACCACCTTTTCTGAGGGTGGTCGCAAGATTCGGTAATTTCCTTAGTACTGATGTCCAATTAAAACCTACAGCGAGCTTCTTTTCACAGGTGGTGTCCTTCTTTCCCGGAGTATTTTGCGATTTCTGCGATTTCAGTGACGCCCAAGGGAGCGGTTATCAATGTGAACAACATGGATCACCTGCAATCGCAAGCTGCGTCAATCGAAATTGCCACTCGGCCTCATCATGTAACAGATTTTGACTGGCTTGCAACCCGCGGAACCCCACGTCTCGCAGTCGCGGTGGAACGGGATGTTTACGTCTTCCCAATTAGCGTCGATTGAACAATCTCGAAATAATCGCATGTTTTGGGATATACATGCGCACAACAGTTAAAATTATTTACACAAATGGAAAATGTCTGGTGAACGTGCTAATGACCCATCATCGTATACGAATGTGGATTTGGCAGTCTCTGATGAAAATTATTAGGAGGTGCCTGTATCAGGTCGACGCCTTGTGTAACGCCTAGTTCTCTGCACATGTTGTCATAATATAGATGATCGGCGGGAGTAGGATTCGGGAAACGGAAGACGGTATCTGCTGGCTGCGAGTACGAGTACGGATCCTCCGTTTGGTCCTGAGGGCCATGATGTTGCTGGCCAGGCTGAGCTCGCGATCCGTCTGTCCCAGTGTTCGGATGAGTAGTACGGAACGGAAGTAAGGTAGGGTCAATGTTCTCCATTCTATGCTGATGATTTCTTAATTCCTCCCTTTCTCTTTCCACGAGGATACTAAGGAAACGTGCATGTGCTGCGCAAGACGATGACGATGGCATCATCGTCCCAGCTTCTCTATAAGCGACAGAGGTGCTAAGGATGAGCGCAAGTACATTTGTAGTACTGCTTTCACCATCCGCTTTAAGATTGGATTTCCGCAATAGCTGTGGAAAGCCGTTAGTGGGGCTCCAAATGGTAGTAGGTCACCTACACGTAATAACATGACTGCACAATAGGCAGTCATAGTCGTGATCGACTCTTGGCTGTATTGCTGCGCGGTAGAGCCTTCAGGTTTAAAAAAAAGTGAGGGTACGCTACAGATACGCACAAGCATCTGAACTCGTGCGAATTCCTTGACAATGATTTCCAGGCAGCGTGATGCGTTGCCGTAGCAGGTGCCAAGTGCACGTAGACTCGGGGACGGACCAGTTGCCTGCGATGACAGAAGCTTAAAACCATGAGTACCTGGGTAAATGGAGGACTCACATTGCTCATATATGCATATATACCAAAGCTATTAAGGAATAGACCAACATACAGTTGAAAAAATTCTAGGAAAGAGTGGTGGAATGGTTCCCCCTGCGCTGTGATATAAATTGAGAGCTGAACGGGTGATGAGGATACCACAAGATAAAACCAACCACGCTTCATTTCCATAGACCACGTTGTAGCCCACCCAGACAATTTGGAATTGCACGCGTTCAACAAAAAGTCATAGTTATCTGGCTGTCCGTTACCTGAACCCTTTTGAAGCTCGAACATCTTGGTAGTTTCAGTCTAGGGTATAGGTAAAGATCACGTCTTCAGTTGAAGGCTTTTTCAGGCTTACGGCAATTTGTCGGAGAGCAACAAAGGCAGAGACAATGACGTCTTCCGGGCGTATAGGTGTTCCTGAAGGCACCTGCTCATGCCAACAGTACGCTTCAATTACGAGCTCATCCTGGGGAGTGAAAAGTCTTAGTATGAAAATAACGTAGCATAGAAATGGGAGTATGAAGATAATGACCTCGGGGAGCATCCAGAGACGACCCGTTTGCATACTTAAACTCCGATCATGAACAAAGAGTACCAAGTACGTCCGTTCCCGATTGCGTCGTTCAAGTCTTTGATTAGTCGTTTCTGTCTCTGGAGGCCTGGCGGAATATCGATTCAGACCTAGTTCCACCGCCATCCGGCAAGCCTAGTGACACAAACGTAACAAATCAGTCCGAATTCCTAGCAAATATAAAATTCCCGAGACTCACATAACCAATGTAAGTCCACGTCCTCTGCAAAACAGTCGCTTAAATAATGACATCGCAATCTAGACCGTGTTATTGCATACCGTATCATCAGGTTCTCTCCAGTAAGTGAGGCACATAAACGCTTGCACGATCTCTACGCTCTTACGCGCTTCTGCAAATGCAGTGACTGCGTGCAAGTCTGCGAGTTCGCGGCACTTTGGATAAAGTTGAGGGTTAAAGAACTTGGTTCCTGCCATGAGAAGGGTTGTAAATAGAAAGGGGCATTTTTTGCGTATGTACGCCAGGGAATGCAACTCCGGATCAAAAAGATTAATAAAAGGATTTAGTCGTATGAGGACTAGATCGATCATATTCTCGGCCGTCTGCTCATCCATAAAGCCCTTTTGGACAGGATCGTCTAAGGAGCCAAAGGGTGGAGGAAACGAGAAAGGACGAGATATTGAAGAAACATCCGCGCTTGTCGGAGGCGCTGAAGGATAGGTTTGCCCAACAGGGGACCTCGCAGAACCGGTCGGGCCAGGGCCAAGGACTGTTCCGAAGAAAGAATTGCGTTGTCTTTCCTTCTTGATGAGCTTGGCTGGATACATGCCTTCTTCGTTAGGCTCGCCATCAATCTCGTCCTCATCCATAGAACTTGAGCCAGAGACTTGAGAGTGAAATGTATGCTCAGGTTGACCGTCAAAATGCGGCCGACGAGGAGCCAAATCTTGACGGTAATGCTGAAGATCTGATTGGCCGAGCGGAGCCAGTCTGACATGGACATCACCTACGCCAGAAAGGCGAGGGTCTGCCGAGGCGGGCAAGGCTGATTCTGCTGTTATGGACTTCATTTTGGCGTTATTCAACCCCTTTTCCAGGCGCCTGAGCATCTTGGACGCCTCGGAAAGTCTAGAGCAACATGTACATATCAGTAACACGAGAGACGCTCGCTCCGGCACATCACTGACTTGGAGCCTGGCTTTCGCCCTCTACGGTGCTTCTCGAAAACACACCTAACCAGCATGCGATCAGCCATCGGACGTCTTCCAAATAAAGGGAAGGGGATGGACGCATACTCTGTACTTGCCCTTCTGCATCGTTGACAGGACTGCCGTCCGTCCTCTGCGCCGACGCATTTCATCTAAGGAAAGAAAGGAGAGTGAGAGACTGAAGGAGAGAGGGAGAAGGGGGCTTGACGAGCCTTTGCGGCGCGGCATACTGTACAGGCGCGAGCGCCCCTTACGACGGGCGTCTTTGAGCTGGGATCGGGGGTCAGCGAGGGGAAAGGCGGCGGGTGAGGAAGACGGGCGGACGATTTCGGGGCCGGGCTATCGACAGGGGCGTCCATTGGCGTGACCGGGGGCGCGGACACTTGACGGTAATCAGTAAATAATGCGGTCGGCGACTTGGGAAAGGGCGGGGCCACGGCTGTCGGCCGGCGGCTGCGGTCGCACAACACACGGAAAAAAAAGGAGGAAAGCGAGGGGAAAGCGGGCGAGCGGGCGACGGGGCGCGAAGGGGGCGGCCTGAGGACGAGGAGAGGAGGAGAAGATGGAGAGAGGGCCAGAGGAGGAAGAGCAGGCTGGGAGGACGGGCAGCTCTTAGTCTAGGATGCCGCTGATTCAAGAAGCCGGAGAGCCTGCTGCTTTTGTAAGCCGCGAACCCCCGGCATCACTTACCAATGATTATCCACGATTACAAATGATCCGTCACTATAGATTCTAGTTCTGTTTACAGGCTGCAGGCGCGGGACCATCGTCCATCTGGGGCCACGCCTTTCCCGTGCCAGCAAATTAATTATATTGTCTGCGATATTGCGAGCCCCTTCGCTCGCTCCCAGCCATGTTCCGAGGGCCCTCTCTCCCGCCCGTCCTTGTCCATGGCCTCCGCCAGGCCTCCGTCTCCACCACCACCACCACGCTCTTCACGGCCCCTACCCTTTTGGGCCCCCATACCGCCGACAAGGCGCCCGTCCCTGTCGCCGCGATAGTCGGCGGTTCTTGCGCGGGCATCCTCCTCGCCGTTACCGCCGTCCTCGCATGGAGGTGGTGGGGCCGGCAGATCCGGAGGCAGCAGACGCTGGTCCTCGAAAAGAGGGTGCGCTCCTTCGGCTGCACTGACTAAGCACCGATTCTCCAGTCTCAATCAGTCCCATGTTTTCGGTCCCGCTCGCAGAGCGCCCTTCAGGCCGCTATCGCATACAAACGCTCCGTCATCACTGGCGACAAGTCTCCCAGCGCGACAAGCACGCTGTCCGGCACACGCAGATCACGATCGAGGCCTCCATCTGCTCGGCCACAGAGCGATCGTAAAGTCAAGTTCGCTGCGACACCGGAACCAACGCATGTTATCTCCTCTCCAAAGCTTCTTGGTGCGAAAGGCCATGCGAATCTTCCTGTCGATGCACCCGCGCCCTTCGCTTCTTCCCGGAGTCCACGACGGGTCCAGGCAAGCTTGCTCGCCGGCTCTACGCGCAATCTCCACCCACTTCTACCTTTCCATAAAGGGGTGAATCGGCCATTTGCTCAATCCCCTTCTGGCAGTCCCGCACCCGTCTACCAAGACTACAGCGTGACCGCCGGTCGGCCCAACGGGCGGGGTAGAACAGAAGAGCTTCCGGACAAAGACACCGGCAAAGGCACAGTCGAGCGTTTTTTGAGGACCGAGGCCAGTACGCACTCCCTCACTGCGAATACGCAGAGACTTCTTAGGACGTCTCGGAGTTCGGGGTCAGAGTATTCTAGTCATTCCAGTGCCGAAAGCGCAGCACAGCGCTGGAGTTGGAGGGCTCTTATTAGTGGACCGGGATTCTCTTTCAGCCAAATCGGAATAGGCAATGGTAAAAATAGACTTTCCGCAGACACGTCGTCCTCAAAGTCCTGGTCAGATGAAAACCCGACTGCGCCTGTTGGGTATGCATATGATGGCGTCGAGGAAGAGGTACGAAAAGATCAAACGCATAGTCACTTTTCTATACATAGCGGCCCTTTCCATACGCCGTAGCGTTTTGCTTACCACAATCAGACTGCTGAGGGAGGGTCAATTGCCGAATAAATTGGATTTTGTCTCAATCACAAAAAGACGCATGCCCGGCAGTCCCCTACGAACAGTGATAATGTCTTCTGGTCGTATACGTAGACAACTGCGTAAGCACATTTTGTCATTGAAATGATGCTATATAGTCCTTCAAAAGGATAAGCCTTCACACATCCGCTAGACAGCACCAGCTACTTACCTGCTCCATTTGCGCCACACATGACTTGAAAGCAACCACTTCACGCCAGCAATCAAGAGGTCCATTCGCACTGTTTCTAACGACATTGTCAGATCTGACTTTTAACGGGTTTCATTCGCGCTCACCGATAACAAGAGGAGACAGCATCTGCGGCATGGGCCGCCGAGTTCTGGTTAACATACTCCCGGTTGGAGTGGAATTTGTCGACCTTCCGTCGTACTTCCTCAAGGTCGCCCAGTAGCACAGTACTGCTCAGTGCATTTTGCGAATCGCCGCTAGGCGCCTCTTCGGTCGTGTCACCCTCATTCCGCTCAGTAGCCCTGACTTCGTAATCAAGGTTCTCCTTCTCGAGCGTAACCTCTATTTCCCTTCGCAACTCTTGTTCCTCCTGTTGCAACCTCATAAGTTCAGCCTGTATGTGATTCCGTATTTGATTGTCCATAGCGGATTGGCGTTCTAGCGAGGGACCTGGGGCGGCGGCAGCGTCCGCAAGATGGTTGACGACGTCCTGCGAGAACTGGGCTCATCAGGTTAAATACTGTGATCTCTAAATGGTAAACGCGAGTAGTACCTGAACGGGTGTCTGAGTCAAGGTAACCTCATCTTCGAGTTCATTTTTCGACTGTCCTGCCCCCATAGTAATTGGCAGAATGCAAGCAACTGGCACGTCAACCAGTACTCATGAAAGCTCAGCGCCCGATGGATTACTCAGCGTAGTTTACATAATATTAAGAAAAGACGTAAGCAAAACGCCCCACGGTCCGGAAGCAGAATGTCGATTTCCTAGCCTGGCAACACTCGGTTATCTCTTTTGTCCGCTTCCGACTTGTCCTGTGTTGTTCGAGCCCTTGCCCATTGCTTTGGCTTTTGGCTTTCAAATCCGACTGCAATCATAAAATAGCGGCCAGCTTCGGACCGGTGGCTAGACTTTAGGCCTGCTTGCTAGTACGTGTCTTTCGAGTTGAGGGGCTGCGAGCTATAATAACATGTCCGAGTAGCAACTGCCCATTTACAACTGTGTTAGCTCGTCGCAGATGGCATCTACCTTTTATCCAGATCGGGTGGGTGCGCTACAGCAGCATGGACCCGACCTGGGACTACCCTCTCATCCTGCGTATCGGCGCCCCGTCCAAAGTTCGGATTCACCAGCTGAAGGCCGCTCTGCCGTGCGAAGTCCGAGCTCCAGCTCGAGTCCGAATCCGTCTTTGGCGTATGATCAGCACGGATCGAACGTCGACACGGAGGAAAGTGGTGAGTAGCCTATACATACTGGATGGTATTGCCGGTATCAAGGTTCATGACCCATTAGCGACTGCGTACCTCTTCGACGATCCGGCGTTTTCTTCAACTTATACCGACCCGGTGCAGCCGACCGTAAACTCCAGTCATCCGCCTCCCTATTATGAAGACCCTTTATCCGCAGAGCTTGGCGCTTTGAACTTAAATGAACCAGTCACACATGATCCTACGCAGCACGCTAGTTCAGATACCCAGGGAAATATCGGCCGGGAGAATAATAACCACATTTATCGCGGAAATATACCCCAATTCCAGGACCAAACCTTTGCTTCTCAGGACGCGCGTTCTCGTTCGGAAGATTACGATCCGACTATGCCCTACACTCAGGAAACACATCATTGGCAAACTGAAAGCTACGAGCCTTCGTCATCACGGCCCGACCTGATGTACCGTACGGAGTACGACCCATATGCCGCCGCAGCATCCAATATATTGGGTGCAGGGCCCACTCAAGATGCTTTGGCGTCATACCTCAACGATGCTGCATATACGCCCGCAGGACCTGCACAACGCTCCGATCATGACTCGATTCTTTCGTCTGGAAGTTCGTCCCGTTATTTACAGGAAGGCGTATATCCATATGAGACATCACCGACTCCCCTCAACGCAGACGGCGACCAAAATTCTATCTACGACGCGTCTAATTTCGGTGATCCTTCTATCTTCGCCATGGATAAACAGGGCAGTACAGATAGTGATAATTCGCGTCCGCCGTTGCACCGTTCTGGAACGACGGGGTCAGTCAGTCTTGGTACACGAAAGATGAAGGCTGTGGACCTACGCGCCCCCCCTTTCACGAAAAGTTTCATAGATCAATACCGTCAGCGCATAAAGAGTGACCCGGATCCGGAGGCTCATTTCCAATATGCGAAATACCTGATTGATGCCGCCAAAAACATAGGAGCAAACGCGCCTGACCAGAGAGCTGTTCGTAAATATCGCGAACTTCTCGTCCAGGAAGCTCTAAAAGTTATCAGACGACTGGCGACCCAGGGTGAACCTTATGCAGAGGCGCAATTCTTCTTGGCCAACTGTCACGGGACGGGGATGCTCGGCCTGCAAGTTGACCACGAGAGGGCTTATCATCTATACTTGCAAGCTGCTAAACAAAACCATTCAGCGGCCTCTTACCGGGTTGCGGTTTGTAATGAAATAGGAGCGGGGACTAGACGTGAACTTCCGAGAGCTTTTGCATTCTATCGCAAGGCGGCGTCTCTTGGCGATACGTCAGCAATGTATAAGTTGGGCATGGTCTTACTATCGGGAGGTCTTGGGCAGCCAAGAAACCCTAGAGAAGCGGTTGCGTGGCTACGCAGAGCAGCAGAGCAAGCAGATGAAGACAACCCTCATTCCCTCCATGAACTTGGTTTGCTGCACGAGAATCCGGATTCTCAGATCGTTCCCCATGACCCTTTATACGCTAAAAACCTGTTTACCAAAGCGGCGCAACTTGGTTACACGCAATCTCAATATAAGCTCGGACAATGCTATGAGTATGGAACATTGACATGTTCTGTAGACCCCCGAAGATCCATTGGCTGGTATACGAGGGCGGCAGAGAAAGGGGATGCCGAGGCCGAGCTCGCTCTCAGTGGCTGGTATCTGACGGGAAGCGACGGTGTCCTTAAACAAAGTGACTCGGAAGCGTACCTATGGGCCCGACGCGCAGCGAATAAGGGTCTTAGCAAGGCCGAGTATGCCGTTGGATACTATGCTGAGATTGGTATAGGCGTCAAGCAGGATAGCGAACTAGCGAAGAGATGGTATATGCGTGCAGCAGGTAAATTTTATTATCACCGACATTTCAGGGGTGACGTGATTGACAGTTTTACTTTAAGCGCAAGGAAATAAACGTGCGATGAACCGGCTGACAGAATTAAAGCGGCTGGGTAACAAGCGTGCACTGACGGCAAGGCCAACCCGACAACAAGCCAAAGACGAATGCGTAATTTGCTGAAATTTGTACATTAATGATACGTTTGGTTTCGGTCCTTTTTGAGTCCGTGGCCTCTTAGATAGTTTTTGCTTGAATCTACAGATTCGAGCATTCCTATCTTACTTTCTGGAAAGCTCCCTACCATATTTAAGGGTTTCTCTAAGTTCCCAATGATCAAAGAATCTCGGCTGCGGGATCCTATACGCAGACGTGAAAATGCCCAATATCGTTTGATAGAGGGTCCTTAGTGCAATAATTCAGGAATTTTTTTCACATTATCTGCGGACCGCGGGTCTTTCTGTTTGTGTGCTAATGCTGCCCTGTATGAAAATCCTGACCCGTGGTATGTACATAACCATCATTTTCTGTTCGGTGTTGTATTAATTTCGTATATGCCAGCCATCAACTGCTCGGTTTCCTGTCATAATAATATTGTCTCACTCTTATCCCCTTCTTTATTAGTGTGATTAGTCTAGGGCTCTTTTCCTACGCAGCCTGTCATTGACCCCTGCAGGCGTCATACATATGTGCAAAACACTCCTAATAGCGGTGTGCGTAATTACGTTTACCATTTACACGACTCGCGTACTCAATCTCATTCCGTATCTCCTGTACTCCCTGTGGTTCAGTCACTGGTGGTGGGAAGGGGAGCAACAACTTAACCCGATGAGTTTCCATAGTAGTACTAGTCAAGGCTCAATTAGAGATTTAATCTCAACACTTACAAACTAATGAGGACAAATTCCGCGGCTTTAACATTGCCAGAGTGTCGGGACTCAGATTTAAGTATTTGCTCCCCTCTTACTGTGAGGACCCACACGTTAAATCATGGTTGGGTCATATATAATACGATTAGAAATGCACATAAGCTTTAGAATGGCAATGTTCATGGAATCATGCAGCCGTGCTTGAGGATTAATACAGAGGTCAAAGCAGGCAAATCATTAGGCAATTGTCGGGATAAAATGCGAGAAAATGAAATGGGACGTGACTAGTACGGAAGCAAATTTCAGAAATATGTAAAGGGGCGATGCGGCGGGATGTAACTTCGGAAGATGCATACGCTATCCTCATCCCCAACGTCTCCATCTCGCGCCTGCCGTTGATAGCCTACACGTTCTGTCCAAATGAGTAGTAATACACAAAATTCAAGATATAAAATATGACTGCAAAGATCCAACGCTGGCTACGCTATAAGATTACGCACCGCCGATGCCTGACCATCTTTCCCCATTTCCCCCTCATACTCTCTTTCAGCGCAAGGCTAAAAACATCCTGCACACCTGTACCCGTTTTAGCCGAACATTCGATATATTTTGCTCCAATGTCACTGGCCACTCTGGAGCCATTCTCTGTTGTTACCGGCGTCTGCCCTTGCGCGGCGAGCATCCTGCGTGTTTGGTCATCGCGCCGAAGATCAATCTTTGTGCCAACAAGAATGAGCGGAGTGTCTTCGCAAAAATGAGCCACTTCCGGGAACCACTGGAATCAAAAGAGAAGGGGCAGGCGCATGAGCCGGGTATAAAGATAAACCGAACGAACAGTACACGAACTTTATCCTGTACATTTGCCAAGCTAGTAGGGAAATCGACGGAGAACACAATTAAGATAACATCGCTTTCTGGGTAGCTAAGCGGTCGTAATCGGTCGTATTCTTCCTGTCCCGCGGTGTCCCAAAGTGCTAGCTCAATAAGCTTGCTTTCAAACGCGACTTGTGTGACGTAGTTTTCAAATACGGTAGGAATATAGGCCTACAATGGGCGTCAATCAAAACGAAACGGATATAAAAAAAAGCTTACTTCAGGAAACCTATTTTCTGCATACACGATGAGTAGGCATGTCTTTCCACAGCCACCTAACATGTTCAGTGTAAGAGGTTGGGGGGTAAGGCGGAAGCGAAGTGCACACGCACCATCACCGACTACAACGAGCTTCTTCTTGGTATCCGGACGTCTATTGGAGGCATTGTCCATGGGACGGAAAAGTTGGCTGCAGAAGACGGTTCCGAGCGGGCGTAACAGTACGCAGTCAAACAAGCTAACCCGCTAGCTGTGGTCAGTGCAGAGTTGGTCGCAAGCTGCCAAACCGTTCGCGGAACGTGCCTGCTTGACGATATACCACCTCACGTGATCTAGCACGGATTGGCACCAACTCCAGCTAGTCATGGGTATTTTGGTCAATTTTATCTTAACATTCCAAGTGCGGTTCTAGTGATACAACTCCTAAGTACAGGCGCCATGAAAACAGTCTATTGTTACGGACGAGCCGGATGTGGAAGCAGTCGGCGCTATATACATGCATGAGCAGCATTTTGAGCTCACACAACGCTTTCATCCGCCAGCAAAATGACGCAAGTACAGAAGACAACCCCGGCAACAACCACTAACACTGCGCTGTGCGATCTACCATTAGAAAAAGGAGAGGAGATGGTAGAGATATTAGCAGGCAGCCGGGGAAGCATCCGAGTCACAAGCGACGGCTTACTTGCTCGCGGACAAAAAAGCTTTCATGTTTCTCAGATCTCTTTCACCCTGCATGTATGCCCATATACCGGATAGAAGTGCAGCAATGGCAGACAGTACCAGGGCAAATGCCATAACAAAGCCGGCCTTTGTTGGATACGACGGAGACGAAGGGTCCGAGCCTGTGTCCGAGTCTGAAGACGGCATTGCAAGACTAGCGTGAAGGAGAATCGAGGACGAGAGAAGCGAAAGAAGGAGACAGAGTTTAATGTGGGACAGGGCGTTTCTCTCTAGCATGCACCAGTCCCTCGCTGCGCTGCCTACGTTGTCCACGAGCGCGGACGACATGTTAGTGTTTGTAGTCCTTGAAGAACCTCGGTTTATGGCAACTCGGATTCTACTTATTTAAGCGCCGGGTCGTGACAAAAACTCACAGCGGTTACTGTTTGTTCGTTCTGCCCGAAATCTTGAAATACATTTGGATTGAAGGCTTAGGACCTTCGCGCTTAATACACTCTGTACGTGCCGATGAATTGCCTGCCTGCGTTCGACTCGGAGCAGGCTTCAACACTTCGGGGCTTGGATGCAAATCATTTATCCTCACACTGGCATGGTCGTTTCTGTAGTAAACAACTAGACAGTAGTATAAAAACTCAGCCTCCCAAATTCCGTCGTGTAACCCAAAGACGAGTGCTATCTGCTAAGCTAAAAGTGTCTCTGGTGCATTAATCGGACCTTCGACGGCTAATCATAGTAGCTAAATCAGGGTTTCCAAAGGCAACTCTTGACTGGAAGTAGGGGTTTCCATCGCATCGCGACGTGGCGATATTCCTGTGAATCATATCCAAGTACATCATTGAAACATATTGAAAAAATATCGCAGCTTTCAGCGCCCAGCGCTTCCCTCAGAGCCCCGAGTGAATTTTCTCTGAATTAAAGCGTAATGCTCCATTTCAGATTGGCTCACACTAGGCACGAGTTCTGCCAATGCCTCCATGAAGTCGTCTTGAGAGACAATGACATCGGTCTCCGATGACGATGCAAGTTCACTCAAGTAGTACTGAGGAGTTATCGGATACTGGTGAGTCGGAAGACGAGGTTGGTGGTTCATCCGTTCTATTCGTCCGAGTCAAAGCTCCCTGGTGATGAGTAAAAATCATATGTCATGTTTAATCTGCTCACCGACTGTATATTCTATTTCTTGTGCCTTGCGAGCCATCGCCTTCAGTATCGCATCCGAACACAAGGCATAGAAGTCGGCGCCGGTGTAATTGAAGGGACATTGCTCGGCAACTAACATTAGGTTCAGTTGCGGGTCTAATCTGAACTTCCGCGTCAAGGCTTCGATGATGGCCAGCTGTGCTTCATGTGTGTCGCTTACGCCAAGGTACAGCAATCGATCGAATCTACACGTTATTCCAGATCGCGCCACGTCCATATTTCATGAACATATTGAAGTGATGAGATTTATAAGGGGTACTGACCTGCCGGGTCGAAGGAGCGCCGAATCCAGAAGATCTGGCCTATTTGTAGCCCCAATAACAAAGACACCAGATCCACTCTCCGTTGAAGCCATTCCGTCTAGCTCGGCCAGCAGCTGACTGACGATTCTATCCATGACACCGCCTGAGTCCCCTTGATTGCCACGTTTCGGGGCAACAGAGTCGAGTTCATCAAAGAAAATGACGCAAGGCTTCGCTTCACGAGCTCGTTGAAACACCCTTCGGACGTTTGCCTCGGATTCGCCAATATACATGTTCAGGAGTTCTGGCCCCTTTACTGAGAAGAAATTCAACGAACAAGACGTGGCGACCGCTTTCGCCAAAAGTGTCTTCCCTGTACCAGGAGGCCCGTAGAGCAAGATACCTGACGCAAACCGTTTGATAAGTTGAGTAATTGAGCAACGCTGCTGCTTCTGGCCTTCAGTCCCGACTCACCTGAGCGTTGTTTCAGACCGTCCGTGAAGAGCGCCGGATTCTCCAACGGTAGTTGAATGGTGTCTAATATATCTTTCTTGATTGCGGCGAGACCACCTACGTCATCCCATGACACGCTCGGTATTGACGGCGCCCCCACGCTTTGTGAAAACGACGAATGGGCCTTTTGTAGTGCCAGAGTAATGTCATCACTGGTCAAGGTCAAGCCCGCACGGATAGTAGACACTCCATCATAGTTCATGCGCGTACTGAAGAAACGTCAGCTTTTTCCGTGATTCGGCGCAACGGTACTCACACGGCTTTCATTATTCGGTCAACCTCGCAGAGATGCGCTTGGAATATAAAATCGGTCAAATCGCTATCGGTCAAAGCTGCTGTTTGTACAGCCATGTTCTTTACAGACACGTCTGAAGCGAAGTCTTCACCGTTGAGCATCGACTTTAATATACCGCATCTTTCTGACTCGCTCGGTACCTGTAAATATGAGTTATTACAGAGAGCGGGAGCTGACGGCCATGGCACCCACCTCAAAAGTAATCTCGTGTTTAAAAACAGAAAACAATGATCCGGGTAGGTGCTCAGCATTACTCGTAGTTGCTATCACTACGACGGGATAACCAGTGTGCTTCCAGTTCATATCGAGCTCATTTGTGCATTCGCGGAAAAGTGGGATCAGCATAGACTCTGCAGAAACGCTTTCTTTAGTAGCAAGTAAGTTTTAGATGGAGACTGATATGAACCTTTTCCTGGGTCAACCTGGGTAGTCTGCGCTAGCGCATCTATATCCTGCAGAAGGAGAATACAGGGAGAGCATGACTTGGCAAGATTGAACTGTTCCCTTAGTTGTGCCTCCGTTTTCGCCTCTGTTTCACCAACGATGTCGTATACACTGGCCTAAACAATCGCATCAGTGAAAGGACGCACGGATAGTGGGCACATGTTAGGTCTCATTACCCACCTCCAAAAGATGAAATCCCAAACGCCTGGATACTAGCTGTGCTGCTAAAGCCATGCTTGACCTAGTAGGACCCTTAAGTAGCACAGATAAATCCAAGCCAAACGTAGTAACATTTTCTTTCAGTACGGCCGAAACGAGTCCATATAGCTTGGAAAACGGTACAGAGGATGAAACCTGGTCAACCTGGTTTTGAGCTTTGTAGTCTTCCTCGACACCCACATTGTTATCAGTACGACGCTGGTTGTTAGATGAAGTATGGACTGACTGACTTATTGGACAATAGTCGGGTGTATCAGGAGCAAAGCTATGCTCTAGGCCTGTCTGGATCACCCTAGTCATTGAGGAATCGATCCAGCAACCAAGTTCACCAAAGGTTGTTCCTGAGAATGCATCAATCTTTTGGTCGCCGTTGCAGACGTCCACAACATCATAAACAAGGTTTGTGATTTTGAAATATCCAACTCCATTTTGCCATTTATTGTCAGTAGTCCTTAGGAAATAGGGTGGAAGGTAAGTCTGAACAAAGTCAGAAAAAAAGCTCCAACAACATACATTCCACTTGACTCGTCGTCTATGTCACACGAAGCGTCCAGATCGGCGCTGGCCTCGCTTGAGGAAGCGTAGTCTCTGCCTAATGGAACAGAGATAATATCTCCTTTCTTAACTAGGCGCCTGGCAGTTTCAAAATATAACTTCACAGAACGGAAAAGTGCATTCTGGTAGGCCCTATCAAGAGACAGAGGTGAAACAACACGTGCCAAAGTCATGCTTTTTGCCGTCGGAACAGTGGGGGGTCCTGCGCCAAAAGGACTAGCATGTATGAAGAGAACACTGGCATTAAGGGGTCCAGGCGAGCAATTTTGTATGAGTGCTGGAGAGGCATACACCATGTCACTACCCGTCACGCCACATATTCATAAGCGAAGAACCAGCAGTGACGGAAATCTTACATACATCGGGGAACTGGCATCTTCAATAGCATAAACTTGGGCTAGTCGACTATCACCTTCGCGAGAGCTAACCAGAACCTTGACGATGACGAGCGTTCAGGACTTACACTTTACAGGACAGCAAGTCAACTCACCCAGTCCCCATTGAAAACGCCTATTTTGCCAAGATCATCCGTGCGGACAAGCATCGTATAACTCTCATTGACAGTATGAAGGGGGCAATACGGCAGAGGTTTTGGAGAAAACGCTGGAGAGGTTAGGACGTTATCATGGTCGTCGGCGTCGGACGGTAACGATGGAGGACTTCGATCTTGGCCCGAGCGCGTTAACAACGCCGAAGGCATAGAAGATGTCCACGCCGTATCACGAAGTGTAGTGCTTGCAAAGAAGTTCTCGCCGATGGTGAACTCCCCGTCATCAGCGGCACTTAGGAACGAGTTTTCCTCTACAGGCAGCGTCGCAGGGGATATGGAGGCGGGTGGACAGGCAACGGTGACCAAGAAGCGAGTTTGGCCCTGTACAGCGTAGCCTTGGAGAACAGGCTCGGTCATTGCAATTTCGAAGGAGTAAGACGATTCGGATTGGGAATCATAGCAGTCTTCAAAATAGCCTCCAGTTAATCTAACACGAAAACTATCGCCAGCTCTTACGATCCTGTTGTCTGCGCAAAACCACGACACCATTTGCGTGCGCTCTTCGTGGAATATTCGGAAAGCATGGAGGTCGGCTGCAACCAGAGTAACATCAGTGAGCCGTACAGGGACCACTACGACCAGAGTGCAGTCTAAGACTCTAAGACCTGCACTGGTTCGCAGGCCGTGTTGCTTAGCATAATTTACAGAGATAGATATGCCATCCGAGGGTATACAGGAAGTCTGCGACAGATGCATGTAATCCAAGAAAAACGGATATGGTCAAAACGGGACTCACAGTCTGAAATTCGGGAGACATAGCCCAGACAGTCAGCGTGATCGTACGCCTCGAATGCGGATGCTTTCCGAAGGACAGGGACACTGCGACCTTCTGGGAGACCTCCGTAGCAGACTCTTGTCCGGAGATAAAAAGGATAGACTTCCACATATCTTCAGCCACATAAACACGACCAGGCGGCACTGCATCGGAAAAAGTACAACGACATTGCGCTGAAGGCGGGCAGTAAACGGGAACAGCCATGAAAGTTAAAGCGAAGTCGACCAGCAACCGTCCGGCCACTGAGTACTACTACTGGTCGAGCCTCGGTACCCGTAAAGATAAATTACGTAAGCCAGGTTTAGACCGTCACATTCCGATCGACAGTTGTCACATGCTTTACTAGCATTTACTTACTACTAGTGAGCTTTCTCCAGTTCAACGTCTGCATCTACAAGAAACCCGGTTCACTCGTAGCTCGGGCCACTCTCACACGGCAAACGGTCATGAGCAGAGGGTTTAGTCGCGGAAACAGTAGCGCGCGGGGCAGGGGAGGCTTCGGTGGTACGGCCATCTCGCTACTGCTATGCTGCGTGGATTTTCATCGTTGTCTTACGAGCGGGTTTTCTCTTCAGGTCGAGGTGGGGGGAGAGGAGGCTTTCAACAACGCGATTTTGGTCCACCAGAGACGGTCCTTGGTGCGTACTTCCTATAAATTTCTTGTCCGAGAGGAACGTTTGAAGATTGACAATTTTTAAAAAGAAATGGGCTCCTTTGTTCACGCTGTCGAAGACGAAATGCTCTGTGCCTCCCTGATGCCCGACAAAGTGCCCTACTTTAATGCACCAATCTACCTTATGAACAAGTCTGTTATCGGGAAGGTGGACGAAATACTAGGACCTATAAACGAAGTTTATTTTTCTATAAAAATGGGCGAAGGGATGGTGGCGAGCAGCTTTAAAAAGGGCGACAAAGTCTATATTGGCGGGGACAAACTTTTGCCAATAGATAGATTCCTTCCGAAGCCCAAAGTCCCAGGAGGTGCGTTAACGCTCCTTTTTTACTCTTTACTGTAACTGCTTGGCTCATAGTGGTTCGTTGCAGGTGTACAAAGTTTGTCCCCTGCCAATCGTCTCGACTTTGGCCTAGATACTGACATTATCATCTACAGAACGTGGACGTGGAGCGAGGGGAGGCCCAGGCGGCAGAGGCCGCGGTGCGGCTGGGGGTGGAAGAGGCGGTTTTCAGAGAGGTGGTGGGAGAGGACGTGGAGTTTCTCGGGGTGGAGGATTTGGGGGTGATCGCGGAGGTAGCAGAGGTTTTAGGGGTGGGTTTGGAGGAGACCGCGGTGGACGGGGTAGAGGTGCTCCCCGAGGGGGAGGGCGAGGCGGGTTTAGAGGTTCATAACTTGGTAACTTACAGTACATACGTCTTAATTCCCACGTCCATGTTTCTGCCTCAGTCCGACTCCTCGACTGCCGGTGACCCAGCGGTCCGAGCCTACTGTTCACTGAAGAGTCCTCCCAATCTCTCTGGCCATGTCTCTGAAACCGTTAATAGCCATTTGCGGGACAACTGGGGTTGGAAAAAGTCGTCTGGCTGTCGAGCTCGCGTTGGCTGCCCCACACGGGGGAAGAATTATCAATGCAGATGCAATGCAAGTATACGAGGGCCTGGATGTCTTGACAAATAAAATCCCGCCTGCTGAACAGCGGGGCATCGATCATCTTCTCATGAGTTTCAAAAAGCCCGGTGAGCAGTACGTCGTGGGCGATTGGGTCAAAGACGCTATGCGCGAAGTACGTTCATTGCAGTTTTAAATCCGAACTCTATCTAACCCACTCCTCCCCCTACAGATAGATAGCACTCATGCTAAGGGAAAGATACCCGTCGTTGTGGGTGGAACCTCTTATTGGATCCATCATCTGCTTTTCCCGAACACGTTACCTGGTGCCAGTTCGTCAAGCAATCCATCGGTTTCTCCGTCCTCCCGTCTCCTACATGCCATGGAAACTCTGCCGGAAAGCCTCCTAAGCCTATACGACAAACTCCCTTCAACTTCACCGTCTGCCAAAACAGATCCGGACCAAGCATTTGCCCTACATAGCCTTTTATCGCAATTAGATCCGGCAATGGCCAGCCGCTGGCATTGGAAGGACACCCGTAAGGTCCTTCGCAACCTTGAAATTATAAAGGAGAACGGTCGCTTGGCTAGTGAGGTTGTAACTAACGCGCATACTACTGGTGTTGTGGGGCGGTAAGCTACTTGCCACGATGCCATTACTTCGTCTCCTCCGTCTCCTGATTTATTCAGCAGATATAAAACCCTCATATTCTGGCTGTACGCTGAGCCCTCGAAATTGCGTGCCCGGTTGGATGGGCGGGTAGATGAGATGATTTCCGTCCGTTTTTTCATTTGTCTCGCCATACGCGACTTTGCTCATTCCCGAAAGCACAGCAAGGCCTTTTGAACGAAATCCGCTCCATCAAGTATTCAGCGTCAGAAGGTACATGCTATTGCAGCAAGAGAAGCTTCGATTACTGAAATGCATAGGGGAGCTTGACTTCACCTTAGGTGTCTATCAGGCGATCGGTAGGATATTCGGGTCGCCCGTTTGCATAGCCAATTTGAGCGCATTCCCCAGGCTACAAAGAACTTCATAAATACGCTGGTGATTGTGAGACCGACCACACAACCTTCGCTACTGCCGTTGCCGAGATGAAGCATAACACCAGAAAATATGCACAACGTCAAATAAAATGGATTCGCAACAAATTATTACCGGCGGTGCAGGCATGCAACACGAACACACAGCGGGATCAAGGGACTTCAACTGTTCTCGTCTATCTGCTTGATGCTACAGGTGCGCCCAGTATGACAGACATCTCCTAAAAGGTTTAGAGACATTGCATCCTCAGAGGTGACATCGGGATGGGAAGCAAACGTATTAAATAATGCAAGGGAGATAACCGAAGGTATCGTGCTTTCGCCACTTTGTATAGTTTAGTCTGACAAACTCTGCACGACAGCTTTCTTGTCTAATTCTGCCACTCCAGATCCCTTAACGCTGTCAGCAGCGGCTCGGGAGTTTCTTTCTGCCCCTTCTCGCCCTACGCAGTGAGTGCAGCGTTATGGCGTATCTCTTGAAACTAACGGACGACGGCCCATTCGCCAACATAGCCCCACTGAGGTCATGCATTCGCGCCGCAAAACAATATGTCCTGTATGCACCATCCATGCTGAGCGCCCCGTCATGCTAGAAGAGGGCCAAGAATGGGAGGCACATCAACGTACACGCGCACATAGGCGTATAGCGGCAAAAAATGAATTATTGGGTAAGACTCGATGATGGTTTGACCGGCGAGCGAGATGGTACCATATGCTGTAGCTGTGCTCTAGCCATGAGACGAGATTTTCATCTGGAGCATCTGACACACGATCCTCGCACTATATCCCGCTTGATTGTGTGTCTAACTAACTTCCCCTGGAAGCCCCGTTTAAACGGAAACACTTCCACTGCCCCGCCTTTCAAGCAGATGTATAAGCCAAGGATCCCGTTCCTCGATCATTCGAGCTCGATGGTGTTAGTGAGGACTTGCGTTGCCGTTTGGACCCTTGGTAGCAGCACTCAGATCAGGCTTGATCACCAGCCGTATTATAAAACTCAAACGAATGCAATTAAAGATGTGTGCAAGTAAGCAAATAACATGCGAATAGGGTGACATAAAGATGCTAATTCCGGTGGCTACGAGCAAAAACTTACAAACAGAACAGTTGCTACGTGCCTCGAGAGGTCATGAACATAATTTACTACTTCGCAGTTGCAATCTGCCAAATGTTAAGAATTAATATTGATTTTCAATGACTTAGTGATAGAAGAAACTCACGGCAAACCCATTCATCGAACGGCTTGAGTGATACGAAACTTGGGAAGTCCTGAAACTCTTTGCGGAACCTTGTGCAGGGTGCGCCAAGGAAGTTATAGGCGTAGAGGGTATCTGTGTTGCTGGAGCTCGAGCACTTCGAGCAGCCAGCGGTGTTGGTGCGCCGATCTGAGACTTCTTCGGTGTTTCGGTAGGTTTACTTCGACCGACGCTGAGTAAACTGCTTGACGAAAGGTGTCCTCGGTCGCGAGAAGAACTTGGGGTAGAGTTGACGATTTTCGCTCTGCGGCCCGCTGTAATAAAGGGATGTCGCATGGCAGATTGCGGTTTAATCCGTCTCTCAGGATCCCAGCTTAAGCATTTGGATACGAAGTCAACGAATAACTCGTCATCACAGCGTAAGACTTGTGCGAGGGTTTTGGAACCAGCCCTTCGCCGACGCCCTTTCGAATTCACTACAGGCCTCGGACCGCCGCTCGAGTCTACAAGCAAAATTAAGTCGATTTATGCAGGCGTAATTCAAGGAAGTGCTTTACCGAAGAAAAGTCTTTTCCTGCTACTCCGATTAACGAGGTCCTTATCAGGTATGCCGAGGACTTCCATAATACAGGATAATTGCTCCTGTTCATTTTCGCCAGGGAAGATCGGGTAGCCCGTGTAAAGCTCCGCTAAGATACACCCCAAGCTCCACATATCAATCGCCATGTTGTAGTTCATGCCAAGTATAACTTCAGGCGAACGATAGAAACGGCTTTGAATATATGTGTAGACTGGTTCACAATGGGTAAACGTTCGGGAATGAAGCACATCGCATTTCGGCGTGTACATACCTTTCTCATGCTCTAAGCAGCTACTCCCGAAGTCAATGACTTTGATTCCACTCTTTGCTGGGTGGCGAAGAAGAACGTTCTTCATAGAAATATTAGACAGCCTGGAGCGCGAAATTCAATATTATTAGTTACCTCAGGCTTGAGATCGCAATGAACAATGCGGTGATGCCTCATCAAAGACAAAGAGAGAAGCATTTGGCTAGTAAATCGACGGATCAACGTCGTTGAAAAGCCGGCAAAGCCGTTTGCTTTGATGAGCTCGTAAAGGTTGATGCTCAGAAGCTCCATGGCGATGCAAAGATGGTTCCTGAAGTAGAAATGCTCGGTCATTTTAATAACATGATGCTTCTCTTCCGGATCCTTAAGACGGAATATGTTAACAGTATCGACAATTTTTTTTTAATTGTGACGTTACCCATTTTCTTAAATTTTCAAGAATTTTGATCTCAACCAAGGCTTGATGATGGAAGCGCTTCTTGTTACGGATGATTTTAATAGCCACCGACTCTCCTGAGAAGTAATCTCTGCAGTGGAGAACTTGACCGAACGAGCCTTTTCCAAGTGTATCGATAATTTCATATCGATATGCCAAGTGATCATGGTTGATCACCTGATAGTCTCCTCGATCGTCGTCATAGCTATAGTTGTTCGCCGATGCATCGCGAGTCGCCATTTTCTTGTCAGTTTTGTTACCAATGTAATAGACAGATGAGTAGTCGAGAATTTCCTTCAATTCGTAGTCCGATAATTGAGAGGCATGTTCTCCACCCAAGATAGCTAAAAGGGAGTCGTCAATACATGCTTTTATAAGAGTATCATAGAAAAATCAACACGGCATAACTTACTCGATGGGGAGCTCGGACGACCAGGCGGAAGAGGTTCTGGGAACTTCAGCAGCTCGTCAAGGTCTTCCTTCCTTGCGCCGTGGGCCAGTTTACGGGCCTGAGTCCGTTTAATATATTGCATCATTTCTTCGTCTCCAAGCAATTCGTCTTCATCTACAGAACTCGGTACTGGAGAAGGCGTGGACAGAGATTGGCGTCTAGACGTGGGAGACCCGCTTGACTGTTGCTGAAAAATGTTAGGTGCGGTGGAAGAGCCTGATAAACGCGATATCTTAGGGCTCAGCAGCTTGTTCAGTCCTTTTGATGGCGACAAAGCAGACATAGAATGCTGATGATCTACGCCCGCGGATGAAGCCATGGACGAAACTGATCCCGTCGACGACTTTCTGAGCCCCTTAATTGTGATGGAGTCATGGGCGGCCTTCCGAGGAACGTTGGCAGAGGATGAAGCAGTGGCGGAAAACCCAGAGAGCTGGCGGGTGACCTTGGTACTAGCAGAGGGAGACGATCGGAGGGATTGGCGGTTCGCCAAAGAAAATGTCTGTGACTGAGATATAGCTTCATCCACGCTGTCAAGGACTCCGAACTCGTTCATAGACTCCTCTGCGTGAGCCATACCACTTTCAGTTTGTGGATCTGCAGCCCCTACGTTCAGGCTCCTTCTCCTAGAAGTAAGCAAGGAAGACGAGTTCTTCAGCTGAGGCGAAGCGGCTGTTGACGATCGGCTAGCTATACGAGGTATTTTGGTTGGTGTCTCCTTCGGAAAGCCAGACATAGAGCCCGAAAACGAGTAGGACTGCGCTGAGAAAGACTGGTCTTTCCGTTCTCCCAGTTGACTTTGGTTGCTAGTACCGTAAACGCCAACTGAAGGAGACCCAGCGATGGTTGGCAATTGTTGACGACTACTCCGCAGAGAAGCATCCGATTGTTTCTGCAAAGAGCTAATTGTCTGGGACGTTGCGCGGGAGGATGCGGTTGTAGCCCTGCCAACACCTGAAGGGGAAATAGAAGATGATGAAGATTTAACCAGCGCGAGACGCTCGGCAGTTGCGGCAGGTATTGCAGCGACTTGAATAGGGGGCAGGTCTATTGGCTTAACTTTCTTCTGGTCTGTGGAGGAGAGCGTCTAAAGGCACCTTGTGAATAACAAACGACGGGAAAAGGTGCTTTCAACAGTATCGTACCTTTCCCCGTTTCCTACCCATGAGTACAGAAATACGACTCTCACTACGATCCTTCTCATCTTTCTTCACTTTCACATTATCATTCTCCGATTCCTTGGACTTCTTTCCTTTATCACTGTCACGTAGGCTTGATACACCTTTGTCAAGATGTAAACTTTTCCTTGATCCAGAACCTTTCAATAGAGAGGGAAGACCTAAAGATAACATGGAAGATTTTCTCTGGGAAAATCCGGGGGTCGAGGGTAAGGAATGAACAGGTTCGTTAAGAGATGTGATATCTAGTTTCGTGCCCGCATTATGGATATTGGGAGTTGATGTGAAAGTCGGAGATGTCGACATAGCCGTTGTCGATGAAGAGGGCGGTATCCGCATTGACTGAGAGGATGATCGACGGAAGAACGGGATTGAGGAGGGAGTCAATCGCTTGTTGGCCGACTCTCGAGGCAACTTTGAGGACGGGCTCCCTTGACTTGATTGAGTGTCAAGGAAAGCAGCGCTGTTAGTATTAATACTTGAAGCCGTACCCGACCTGCTGGATGTACCGGGTCCATTACTCCGAGAAGCAATATTTATCGGAGGTTGAGATGGAGACATTGGAGGTGAGGGTTCTGGCAGCGAGCTGAGAGAAGACAAGGACGCCAACGATGTTTCTGAAGCCATTGCGCCTCTTTGAATAGATTGCCAAGCTTCTACTGAAGACTTCGGTGAGATAGTAGGCAGCATAGGAGAGTCCTTTGACGGCGATAGACGTAGTTGTCTGCTTGCAGCCGTGGAACGAGGGGTTAATCCGGAAGGTGACTTCGCGGCATGCGAATCACGACGACTGGGTGAAGTCGAGCGCCGCAAATTCAATGGATTGGTGAAACTCCACTTTTTGGAAGGCGTTTTCAAAATAGCTGGAGCAGCGTAGGCTTCAGACCTTTCGAAAACATGATTGTCTGGTAAGTTGGTAGCCAGAGGATATAACGACTGGTCCGTGCGTGCCATGTCCGAGGAGGGAGCCCGATCAGATGATTCCTTGTCAGTCTCTGGGACAGGATCTGAAGGAGGGAAAACAAGGTTTGCAGACGAATGCGGCGGTGTTTTGTACGACGACAAATCCTTTGGAAGAGGAGGAACAGGGGGCACCCGATCACTATCCGCAACCTCGCCAGCGATCAATGAGGCTCGATCCCGTTGAGACGATGCATCACCAGAATAAACACTCGAGATATCACTCCCCGCAGAATTGCGCCTTGCCTTTATTAGAGAAAATCGACTGGAAGCGACTGATGCTGAAGTGACACTTGTGGCTGCAGACAGATTCGCTGATTCTCTAGAACTCGAGGTTGGTGTGCCTGTATAATTCGTCGAAGAAGCTGAGCTACGTTTTGGCGTGAAACTAAGACGCGTACTGTAACTAGTTTTTTTGTATTCGCCCTCTTGCGTACCATTCGTAATATGTTGGTTGTCCGTGTCAGTTAGCACCGGAGCCTTCATATTAGGCTTCAAATGTCCGGCCGGGCTTGCCTCATGAAGAGGAGCTTCCTTATCCGAAGTCGTGTCTGACTCGGGATGCAGTTGCACTTTTGCGCGTTCAAGTACGAGGTTACCCGCATCGTTACCTTCTGAACGATGACCACGAGGCGCACCAGGCGTACTTGGCCGTGAATGATTGCTTGAGCGACTCGCAGGACCAACACTTCCCCTTGTTCGAGGGCCCTTCCCGGCAATACCATCCAATTTCCGCAGTGCCTCTGCGGTTGTATCGTCATCCAGCGCCGACCAACCTTCCTGTGTTCCTCGTAAGAGGGAATGCGCAACGTTGGGTGAGGAATGGGCATCCTTATCCTTTGACAGTGAGAGTTTTTCAGAGCTCAGCCTAACTGTGGGACCAGTAGCGCGTCTCCATTGATTGGTCGATGCCGAAGGTGAAGAGGATATGCTATTAACTTCCCCATTGGACAAACTCCGGCGATTATGATCCGCTTGAAAAGATGAAGAAGAACCAGTACTTTGCTGGCGTGAGTGCTTTCCGACACGTGGTTGAGATAAACTCGACTTTGAGGCTGAAACCGTTGATATCCGCATGCTTCCTCCTCGTCTCCTTTCACGTGGAAGAACGACGGAAGGTGACGATCCTAACGCAATGGAATGGTGCTTTCGCAGAGACTGTCTCTCGTCCTTTTCACGCACTTGAATGGTAGTGTTTGAACTGCTTGTTGACACTTTGGGAATAAGAAACCCAGACTGATCAAGAGCGAATTCATCAGAGCTGCGCTTCTTCGCCTTTCGGGTAGGTGAAAGGAAAGACGACGGGGGCGAAAGCGGTGCGGGAAATGAAGAATCGAGATGGAGCGCCTCGTTTCCCTGGTGTCTAGAGGGTACGGGAGGTGCGCCTCCGGGTACTTCAACAAGAGCTTTGCGAGGGTATAAAATCTCTTCACCGCCGCTTTCGTCCGCTGCAGAACGATGGGAATGGGGTCCACGTACTCCCTCGTAGCTACCTATCTCAGAGTGCTAGAAAACTTTAACTCAGTCACATATAAGCTTGCCATAAAGGAATGGCTTTACCGTAAGGAAGTCTTCCGGTTCACCATCAATCGCTTCAATTGTCCAAGGACTGCCGCGGTCATCGTCGTCGTCAGATGTGTCCTTGCCATAGTTCCCGGATCGCCCCATGTCCTCTTCAGTGTCATCCGCTACTGCCGCCGCTGGATCCCGCTGTACACACGTGGAGACCATTGGCCAACGCGGAGTAAGCAGTTCGCCGACACCAACCAACCCATTCCTATCAATAAGAGAAGGGTCTCTAACGGGAGTGAGTGGCTCTTGGAACAGACGGGATTCTTCGCCGTCATTCTCAGGAAGCGGAGGAATCGGAGATTCGTCCTGAGATGGAACGCTGAAATAGTAAGGATCAAGAGACGATGTGGCGGACGTTGAGCGCGGAAAGTCAGTTTCGGATTCAGTAGATAGCTCGTTCACGGACGGGATATATAGTGATGGTAGAGGTCGTGACTATGGGCAAAGATATCGTCAGCCCATGTTCGGAAAACAGTACACAAATGGCATGCAGTCAAAGGCCAAAATTGAAGAGCGCAGAACCGGCTCAGGTTTAATCGTCGGTCGTCCTCGCAAAGTCGAGGAGCAAGAGGGAAAATCAGTATTTACCTGGATAGGTTGTGCCTGCGAGTTCGTGAAGACTGTTCCCGCATCTAGAGACCGTGGCCGGAGGGGCCCGCCATCCGACGCAGATTCCGCATTCTTCCTTTCATCTTGCTCACTTGGTACTGCAGGTGGTACAGACATGCAGCAGACGGAGGTCGATGAAGGACGCAAATGGATAAAGCGAATGGACGGACGGCGTCACGGTTACTACCAGACGATTCACCACGGCTGCTTCACGCTGCACCACTCGGGCAGACTAAAGATGCTGACACGGGAAGGTCTGAAGATGAACGCGAGCGCAGGCCAAGGTCGGAATACTCGTAGAGGACAATGAAGACGCCGCACGTTGAAGGCGGCCCTGTCTCTAGCGATTGGTCGCTGTGACACACGCGTTTATCATTGACTAAGCAATATATTTGTCACAATCTCCAATTGAAGCCACTGAGTACCTAATCTTTGAACTTGACTTAACACCGATGGTATATTTATCGCAGTATTATTTATGGATTATAAGCAAATACATCGCATCTTTGCTTGCTCTATTCGCCCAACTGGCGGAACCTGTCCTGAATCTCGCTGTACAGTCCATCCAGCTTCTCCTTGATTGGGCCCCTACCCTGAGAAGGGGTCTGCCAAAACCAATGTAGTCAAAACGTCTGTGCGTGTAAATAGCTAAGTGGTTCTTTGCTTACCTCGAACTTCATTTGGGACAACTTATACATCAAATCGCTTGTCGTGTCTTTGATTTTTGCGAACGTCACGTCTCCCTGTGAAACGGCCTTGATTGCGGCATCGTGGTATCCCACAAAGTTACGCAGCATGGCACTCGTCTTGTAGAATGGGCAGTACCGATCGTACTCACTCATGCCATTCTGCTGAAGGAAGTCGTCCTTCAGCATACGTGCCACCTCCAGTGTGATTTTGTCGTTCTCGCTCAATGCACTCTTCCCCACAAGTTGCACAATCTCCGCCAAATCCTCCTCTTTTTGTAAAATCTCCTTTGTCTTCGAGCGTAACTCCACAAAACCGGGTTCAGTCGTTTCGTAATGTTTCTCAAGTATGTTAAGATACTTTGAGTAAGAAGCATTCCAGTTCACGGACGGAAAATGTTTTCGCTGAGCCAGCTTTTTATCAAGACCCCAGAAAACTTGGACAATTCCAAGTGTGGAAGCGGTGACTGGATCAGAAAAATCTCCACCGGGAGGGGAAACTCTAAAAACGGTAATTCAGACTGAAGCCGCGACAAGCGCTGGCGAATGGAAACTTACGCGCCAACAATTGAAACAGTTCCATTTCTTTGCGGGTTCCCAAGACACGTCACCTTCCCTGCCCGCTCATAGAAGCTTGCCAGTTTGGTTCCGAGATATGCCGGATACCCAGAGTCGGCGGGCATCTCTGCCAAACGACCAGAGATTTCGCGGAGGGCTTCGGCCCAACGGGAAGTGGAGTCAGCCATCATTGAGACGTTGCTACCTTGGTCACGGAAATATTCCGCCAATGTAATGCCTGTGTAAATTGAAGCTTCGCGAGCCGCCACAGGCATGTTGGATGTATTTGCTACAAGTGTGGTGCGTTTCATTATGGGCTCTTGGCGATCTCCGACCTCTAATGTGAGTTCGGGAAACTTGACAAGCTATCAGGTTGAATAATCAAACAAAACACAATTAAAACAGACCTCCATAAGAACCTCAGCCATCTAGAGTGAGATAGGACGTTCAAGGACAACCCCAGGACAAACACAGAACCTCAAAACATGCATACCTCGTTTCCACGCTCTCCACAACCAACATATATGATAATGTCACTGTTTGAGAACTTGGACAAAGCTTGCGAGATCACCGTCTTTCCACAACCGAAAGCACCTGGAATAGCAGTTGTGCCACCCTGAACGCAACTACACGGACTAAGTAAACGATCACAATTATAAGCGCAGACTTACGGAAATAGCGCATCAAGAATTCTTTGACCAGTGAGGAGAGGATAATCCGCGGTGAGCTTCTGCGCCACGGGTCTTGGAGCACGTACGGGCCAAAGCTGCATCATAGTGTGTTTCGTGGTCCTCCCTTCAAATTCTGTCTCAAGAACAACATCCTAACATGGTTGTCAGCTTAATTTATTGACATTGATAGACCTTTTTGTACGTTTACTGCATAACTTCCTTCTTCGGCAATATGCGTTATAGTCCCAAGGGCTCGTGGCGAAAGCATGATTTTGTGAGCATCCAATAGGGAGTTTTCGTAAACTCTTCCAAAGATATCACCCCCAGATACATGATCGCCAACCTAAGAGGATCTCAGTTTTAATAACGAGGTAAAAACAGTTGAACATTGCATGCCTTGAAGTCCGCCGGTGTGAAGTCCCACTTCAAAGAGCGATCGAGTGCGTCGGTATTGATACCTCTTGGGATGTAGATAGAGTTCGACAATTGCTGAATAGACTTGGAAAACGGATGGTTATGATGTTGGGTATTTTCAGGCGTTAAAAGAATGAAGACACAAGTGAATCAATGCGCGTACACGTAGTGGCCGCTGGATACCGTCAACAATATTACCCATCAATCCTAAGTTGAATAAATATAGTGGTCAAAGTGTGCATTTTCTCTACGATATAGCACATACCGGGGCCGAGTTCGACACTCAAAGGCTTTCCTGTCCGTAACACGGGATCGCCAACAGTCACGCCTGAGGTCTCCTCGTACACTTGAATGGTTGCTTTGTCTGCATCGATTCGGATGACCTCTGAGGGAGTCCGATAAGCTTACTGAGTGTGTGGCAAACAAGGGATTAGAATCCGTTCCGCACCTCCGACAAGCTCGTCATGTCCAACACGGACGAGCTCATACATAGCAGAGCCAGTCATATTCTCTGCAATAACGACCGGACCAGAGACACCATAGACCTGTCCAAACCTGGACTCACGATCCTCATCGCGGACTTTGGGCAGCTCTCTTTGCGCATTCTGCAGGGCACCAGCCATATTGTGTTCCTCCAGAGAGGGGGGTATGCACGGTCGAGACTGAGGCAGCACGCCTGTGACGCCACTATCTAAGCTCGGGAGTCGAGAGTGAACGTGACAAGACACGCGAGTCACGGGCTCTGACGCGGCCTCTCCGATCCCTACATAGTGTCCCGACGCGGCGTTACCAGTCAGCTTGACCTTGACCTCGACCTTGACCCCGACCCTCACCTAACGCTTTACACCCACCTGCAAGCCGACCATGCCGCCCAAAGCGTGCGTATCCGAAGCATTCTATGCAACCGCATTCCTATTTCTAACCGTATTGCCTGAGCAGTGACTGGGAAAAGTGTGGGTAATTGTTCCTGTTTCACCCAAGGCCCAGCTGCCTAACGCTCTGCACTAACGCTCTGCACAGACGAGAAAAAGGTCGATGCTAAAGACGATGAGAAGATAAATGGTATGCCTTTGCCAATCCTTAGTACAAGTATGCGTTCTGAAAATTACGTTAGCTTTGGACGAAAGCGACATACAAATCCTGAAGACCTATGTTTGTGGCCTTTTTGACGTTCTCCTACCAGAGCTGACTTGAGGACATTCAGGGTCAAGGACCATACGCCGTACAGCTCAAGAAGGCGGAGTCCGATATCAAGGAAATACAGAAGCGTGTTAACGAGAAACTGGGTACTTACACCAAACCTTTCTATTTGACTGCCTCCCTTGACAAAGTGTGTAGGTGTTAAGGAGTCCGATACAGGCCTCGCATCTCCAAACTTGTGGGACCTTGCTGCAGATAAGCAGCGTATGGGCGAGATGCATTCACTGCAGGTCGCACGCTGTACGAAGATCATTCCTGTCAATGAGGAACTTGCATTGGCTGCCCGTTCTGTCAATCCGGCCGGCGCTGAACAAGGCCAGAAAGGCGCAGACGAGCAAGACAAGTACGTGATCAATATCAAGCAGATAGCCAAATTCGTCGTTGGGTTAGGAATGCGTGTCGCACCGACTGACATTGAGGAAGGCATGCGCGTCGGGTGAGTGCTTTAACATATAGTACGTATAGCAACGGCTTACCTCGACACTTTAGCGTGGATCGGAATAAGTACCAAATCCAGATCCCCCTCCCACCAAAGATTGATGCCTCCGTAACGATGATGCAAGTGGAAGAAAAACCTGACGTGACTTACTCCGACATTGGCGGCTGCAAAGAGCAGATAGAAAAGCTACGTGAGGTCGTTGAGACACCGCTCTTAAATGTGATTTTTTTTTTTGCGAACTCGCCGTTCTAGGCGGTTTACTGATTGGCACGTAGCCCGAGCGGTTCGTTTCTCTAGGAATAGATCCGCCGAAGGGGGTTCTCCTTTTTGGCCCACCAGGTACCGGGAAGACACTCTGTGCACGCGCAGTCGCCAATCGGACCGATGCCACCTTCATCCGCGTAATTGGTTCGGAACTAGTGCAGAAATACGTGGGCGAGGGCGCGCGGATGGTGCGCGAACTGTTCGAGATGGCCCGTGGCAAAAAGGCCTGTATAATATTCTTTGATGAAGTTGACGCTATCGGAGGCGCGCGCTTTGATGACGGTGCAGGCGGCGATAATGAAGTCCAGCGGACTATGCTCGAATTAATCAATCAACTGGACGGGTTTGATCCTCGAGGGAACATCAAAGTATTAATGGCCACAAACAGGTTTGCCCCTACTTTCTTTTCCTAGTCAATTGCTCTCATATGTCTTTCGTACACAGGCCAGACACACTCGACCCTGCTCTTTTGCGTCCCGGTCGATTGGATCGCAGAGTTGAATTTTCCTTACCCGACAACGAAGGACGAGCTCACATTCTTCGGATTCATGCACGGAGGTGCGCATTCTTAAAGACCGACCCGCGGCCGTGATCTACTCTGACCCTTTATCCGCTAGTATGAGCGTTGAGCGTGATATTCGCTTCGACCTTATTGCCCGTTTATGTCCAAACACCACTGGCGCGGAGTTGCGTTCGGTAGCAACGGAGGTGAGTAGCGAGGCACACACGGTAACGATCTGAATGTACGACCATGCATTCCTTTAGGCTGGTATGTTCGCTATCCGAGCTCGGAGAAAAGTTGCGACGGAACGCGACTTCCTCGATGCAGTTGAGAAAGTTGTTCGTCAAGGCACGAAGTTCTCGAGCACGTAAGAACAATTTCGTATGATGTTAGCTATTCGAAGGTCCTAACCCAACACACCACCAGGCCCCTTTATCAGGTGTACAATTAGATTATTTGCATGTATACTGTACCATGGCCATTATTATTTTAATTTTCCTTAAATGCATCCGATGGGGGAAGTAAATATTAGACTTAGTTACTGAGGAGGTTCGCTTGTGACAAAATGTGACATTAATTGAAATACTACGTACATACGTCGTGTATGTATTTCTTCCAAGTCATGACTCATCGCAGCAAGAACTTCTGCTTGCTCAAACTTCAAATCGTTGCAGCCTGCTGTGCGGTTGCTATACTCATTCAACGAACTCCCGGGACGCGCTTGACGTCTGTGCGTCTGTGCACAGCATGTATGCCATGACGAGCAGAGCTGCGAGGCCCGGCCTTAGCTTGCCATTGATATGTCGACCAATGGTCTGCTCAGAAACCGGAAGGTCTCCCGCACACAGAATGCATCTTACGACAAGAGGGCTGCGCTTTCTCAGACCAGCTACTCCTGAAGTCGCCACCCTCATGGCGGATTATCTCTCTCAATCGCCCAGACCCCTAACACTGTCAAAGCTGCTTTCGTTTGGTCGACCGCTCTCTCCAGATTCTCTCCTGTCTTCCGCGTCATACGTGCTGTCTGAAATCCCTCGGCGTTTGACAAGGCGAATACGTGCCCTCGAGAACCTACCGTTCATCGTTGGAACAAACCCGTACGTTGCTCGTACACTGGAAGCGCATCGGAGAAGCTTCGAATGGTTGGCAACGTACCCTGAAGTCAGAACCCTCGAGGAGAATGACGAATTTGCGACCCAGCTCGAGCGTTTGGTGCAAAATCATGCTAACGACATTCCGACGTTAGCCAAGGGGTAAGTCGTGAGAGGTTACATGTAAAAATAATCCACCCACATCCCCGTGGTTGTTGCTTCCTAGCTTTCAGGAATGCGGGCGTTACATGTCCTCAAGTGCGATTAGCGATTTTTTGGATTCAACGATCCGTAATAGGATAGCAGTCCGCCTAATTGCAGAGCAGCATATTGCATTGTCGTGGACACAGGGAAAACCGCCAAATTGCAGAAACCATGATGGCGTCGTCAATATGGCCTGCTCCCCTACCGAGATGATCAAAGCGTGCAGCATGTTTGTTGGCGAGATGTGTGAAGCAACTTTTGGTGTACACCCAGATGTCGTAGTCGACGGACATGTGGACGCGACGTTCGCGTGCGTTGCAAAAACTGTCAATTTATCGGTCAAGAGCATTAACGTTTTAGTGCAGATATGTGCCTGTTCATCTCCAATATATCCTTACTGAGTTATTGAAGAATGCTTTCCGCGCAACTGTCGAAAGACACTGGAAAACATTTGGATTCTCATCGTTGCATGAGATGCCTCCGGTAACCGCTTCTATTTCTTTGCCGCAACGTACCGTCGGAGTGGATAGCCCGTCATATTTGTTGATCCGAATCAGAGACGAGGGTGGGGGTGTATCCCCATCAAACATGCCACGTGTGTTCTCGTACGCTTTCACTACTGCCGGAAGGGATTTGCGTCAAGAGGACGAAACTGATGGTGGGCCGTATGCTGCTCAGCATGTCGGAGGTAGCGCAGCGATTGGTGGTAGCACAAAGGGCGAAGCTGGAGAAGCTAACCTTTTTGGAGAAATAACGGGCAAGGGTATTCAGACCGGGGTTGGGACATTGGCGGGTCTGGGGTACGGATTACCGATGAGCAGGCTATATGCAAAGTGAGGCTCAAAGTGCATTTTGTGGGTTATACTTATCTCATGGTGACAGATACTTTGGCGGGTCACTTGACCTGTACTCGTTAGACGGATGGGGTAAATATTTTATAAGACTAAGTGGAAAGCTACCATTATTAATGTTCTGTATTCACTGCAGGGACTGATGCGGTAGTCAGGTTACGGTGCCTTGAAAAAGCTGGTAGGGTAGAAGTTTAGGGGGTTTTTGCGAGGAATTCGCGACTGCGTATATTGGCATATTCCGTACAATGGGAGCCTTCTGAGACGTGTAGACGGATGTTTGCCCGGAACTCAGTTCAAGGCCGTTGCAGGGATATGAGGAACAACGGTCGTATCATGTTATCGTGCGCTACGAGACACCTCGAGTCCGAGTTCCGCCCCTTTCCAGCGCAGGGGTAGCGGGTATTCAAAAACTGTGGGTTGTCCACTCAGGATGCATATATGTATAACTATCTTTGCCCTACCGCGCGTACGTAGAATCTAGATCGGGGCGTTAATAAGCCTTCAGTAAAAGAAGCGGAGAAGCGGATTTTGATTCTAAAAGCCTTCGTCGACCCAGACTGCAACCTAGGATGCTGGGTGTGTTATGTGTTCAATGTTTTTGTTCGCAGTTTTAATTTAGGCCGGCGAAGTTATCCGATCACCCACAAAATGTGGAAATATGGACTTCGAATCTATAATAATCCACACTGCCAGTGCATGCCACTGCATGCTCTGAGGTGCACTTATCTTCCCGGTCGACATCAGTGCCCAAGCCACTCACATCTACTAGTAGTATTAATCCCACTAGTACCGGCATCGTGTCAACACATGTGTACTTTACCGTTCTGGCATATAACGTGAATTTTAATTTTCGGCCTTGGTGCCATGGCTGTGAGTTCAATCGCATGTACAAAACATATGTACGGCGCTGGGAAAACAGCAGAATCGGAATACTATATGCTTCTTCATGTTACACTGCTACTACTACTGCCCCTGTTAAAAGATTCTGTATTTTGCTTCCACAACGCTCAAGTTCCAATCACTCTCCCTGCATCCGGCAGACCGAGAGCCGAGTGCATTTGTCATCTTCTCCAGGATTTTACAAGTATTTGGCAGTGACTTCACCACAACGTAACATTGTTAAAACGCTGCTACGCCTCCCTTCTAAAGGCCTATTGGCATTTATATACGTGGATTTTTCCCGCGGTAATTCAGTTATGTTCAGCTTGGGATCACGATTTTGTAATCAGGGCCCCCTTGTAATAGGGGTCATACGATAGTAAAGCAACAAAAACAGAAGGGAAAATAGTACGTACCGAAAATATTAAAAGGTTTACATCTGCGGACCAAGTTTTATATTGATATCAGTCGGGGAGCAGAACGCGAAATAAATGACTCAGGCTCCAGCCGTTTGAACAGCCATACTTACCAGTCAGATAACATTAAACATAGCTTCGATATCCCGGCCGCGTAGAAGGAGCACGCACGAGGCGTGAATTGTTCCAAAAATTAAATGCGAGAGGCGCCGCTACCCCGTATTTCGGGCACGCCAGACTCGCCAAAGGTCAGCCACAGTCTCCGAGACGCCCACAACGCTCCCCCCACTCCGAAGACAGCTTCACCGAAGCAGCCCTACACCTGGTCCGCTCTCTTCATGCTCCTTCGTACTTCCGCGCCACTCGCCGACCAATCCTTGAGGACCGGCTTAGAGCTCGCTTTTCCGCCACCATTTCTCTCTCTCTCCGATGGCAAAGGTCATTCCGAGCACGCATTTCGGCCCGTATCAACCCGTGATCGTGTCCTTGTTGAAAACGAAGGAACTGCTCGCTGCCGCGCCCATCGCCTTATTCGTTAGAACAGACGATTCTGTGTGTTCCCGCAATGGTTGCATATTCTCCTCACTAGCAATAAATGTCCCAAGAATAATCCGTCTGTTTGTGAGCTGGGGTCATTGGATACAACCGCCACTGAACACGGAACCACTTTTACGTTCGAGCTTGAGTAAATTACTCTATGCAATTAACCATCAATCTCGTTGAGAAGTGGCATGTCCCGCAGGATATTGCATCTCCGACAATATAAAAGTGGATTGCTCAGGGCGTGTGTTCCCACACGAGTCCGCCAAAGGGGACAGGTATTAAACGGGGAGCACGTATCGCTAGAGAATCATCGATGCGTTCAGTTAGATCGGGCACGACCGACCAGGTGCAGCGGGTTGTAGGAAAGGGTTGCTCTGAACGACATTATCGTAAACGCGGCAAGGTCTTTGCAGCAGCAAGAACATGGGGTTGGACCTTATGCGCGTCAAAAGAGACACAAAATACCATTTGCGAAGTATGTCAATCTGGGAAAGACAAAGAGAACCATAGGTGAGAGGAGAGAAGTTCAAGTGCGGGGTCTTCGTAGTTCTGCCTTTCTGTTCCTGAAAGGGCAGATGATGGGGGCAGGCCAACCTAACGCAAGCCGAAACCTGGTTACTTCCTTTTGCTATCCCTCCAGAGCAATCCGACCACTGCTCTCGCATAACTCTTCACGCTACGACAAAGCTCGGGATCCTCTCTGTTCGGCCCAATATCTACGCCTTCCGCCTCCTGTCACCAGTGCATTTTCAATGCGCCCGCCGACGCTTTGGAGCCACCTAACCCGCACCGTAAGAAGACATTTGAGATGATCAAAAGCGTCAAATGTAGCGACTAGACTCGCGGCGATCCCAATTGCACATAAAATTCACCGGGATTTGAGCGCATAGTTCATCCGTTGCCCTTAAAAGGAACAACGGAGAGCATCACTCAGCGGAGGGTAGTCAAATGACGAGGGTACCTCAGGCAATCAGGGTGTAACTCGTAGGCCGAATGGTCACAAGCCGATAGCGCTGGCGTGCTGGAAAAAACCCGATCCAGCCCTGCGCCAGCCCGGGGGTAGCTTCTTGTCTCCGATAGCAACTGACGAAGCACATGTTCAACGTGTCCGGCCTATGATGAGCCAAAGTAGGATCCCTGTCATCCCGGTGATGCTTTCCCATGCATAATCTCACCGCAGCCCTCTGCTTCAAAGTGGAAAGGCCACACAAAGGCGAATCATCAATCCCGACACCCCCGGTGCCGGGACGATAGGATCACAACGAGGACTTCCTGTGTGTAGGGAGCAGGTGACTGCAGCAGGAAGACGGGAGTGCGAAGCATCACGGACAGAATCCTGTGTGTCTGCTCAAGCCGGAAAGCGAGATTTGAACATGTGGATACACTTCGGCTAAACAGAACCCGAAGAGACAAGCTAGACCTGATAAAACGCGACCATCGCGAGCAATAAAAACCACACTGAGGACCCGTAATAGCCTTAGGGTTAGTTGTCACTCGTCATAGAGACCGAATCGGCTCTAGTGGAGTGGGACATGTTGGTGGGCGGAAACGGATGTCCGGCGTAGATAAATGGGAAGCCTGGAGCGCTGAGGGCTATCGAGAGGACTCCCAGAGCAAGGTGTAGCAACGAAGGAGGCTCGGGAGCCAAGCCAGAAGCACGCAAGTGCTCAGCCGGGAGCAACGATGACGGAGGAAGAAAGAGGTTTCGTCGCGTACGACACGGTATTTCTGTTCCCACCACATCACGTGCGTCGCGTTACACTTGGTCACGTCAGCTTACCCCGCCTCCAAATCGGAAGGTAGTTCCCATCCCCATCGGCGCGCACACAGGTGGCCTTTGTGTAAAGGGCGCTGCTGTTACGATTTTCACCCTGGGGAGCGGCCGGTTCGAGCTGATGTGAACCATATGTAATTCCGAACGAGCGTGTTTTGCTGGAGAACCTGTTTATTCTCTAACAGCCAGCCGGAATCATTATGTAATCGGTTCCGTACCATAGTGACCGCTTACACCAATCCAGATTCCAGCACCTATATCCACTCCTGTTGAACTTGATCCTCTTACAATATCGTCTCATGCCTTCTGCTCAAACGTATGTTTTTCGGCTAGGTGTATAACATCGACAACTTTCACGAAATAGCCCCGAGTCAGATTCACGCAGTCCGATGCGGTGGACATGAAGAAAGAGAGAGACTGGGCTGCGAACATTGGTGTGTCCTTACATGCGTTTAGATCGGCTGCATGGTAGTTCATTCTTATTATGACCAGGTATGATGGTAAGCGAACGCAGTCTTGCTTCGCTGAACGTCGCTGAGCGGCCTTTGTCATTCAGGACTGGGACACCACCAGTATTGTATTCACAAAGCGCAGTCTCATCGAGTTTCTCAAGTAAGTAATTCGTAAATTTTGCCGAATTGGAATGGTTTGTAAAGAGGGACCTACTTGATGCATACATCCAGATACACCGGCACAACGGTCGATCCAAATTTCGTGAACATATCTAAGCTTCCCAGTACGTGTGTATTCGCTCATTGTATAGGCACTGTTCCATCCACCTCACGAGGGCCCTGTCACACAGAGTACGCAAAATTTGGCAAGATAACCAGCGAAGAGGTGGAAGCGGAAACGGACGCGGACGCGGAAGCAACGTTAGCGGAAGCGGAGGGTGCAGGTGAAATTCACAGCATTTCCATCTTATCAGAGGACCAGCCTGTTCATGTGCTTCCACAGCTTCGGGACCGGGGGGTGCCTCTGATTTCAGACCATCGCGCCGCGTGCGGACGACGCCAGGGGGGCCAACATCTAATATATTCGAAGCGGAATCTCCGGACGATGCATTGTCGCAGGCCCCTTCGCTCGGAGTGAGTGGTTCTGTGCCTGATTGTAATATTCTGTACTCTAACTCAAGGCGTGAAGGGTGCTGTGGAGGTTCCCCAGTCTGCCGATAATAACAATGTGGATGAAGCGGACCGAGTCCATGCGGCAACTAGACCTAGCAGGTAAACGGCGCAGTGTCGTATCTGCCGCTTATTGGCCTGATATGTCTTTTTTGAATGCAGACGCGTCCGAACCGCTCCCGGAGGCGAGGACTCTCTAGCCAAGTTGTGGCTGTCTGCAGAAACCACAGTCGAGTCAAAGCCAACTCGCAGGTAAGTCACACACGCACGTACAATGTAAGGAAGACTGATGATCGACGCCCTAATTATAGAGTTCGACAAGCACCAGGAGGCAAAGATTCTGTTAGTAGCGTAAGATATGCCTCCATCATCCTAGCTCTCAAGCGTATGCTCATTAAAGACCGCAGCTGTTCGGTGGTGCATGACCTGTTAGCGTATGAGCCGGATGTAGACAGCTTTTTCGATACCATTTCATGTAATAGTCGCGGTCTTCCCATGAAGGGGTCTGTTGCAATCTAACAGGGTATTAGATGTGTCCAAAAGTGGCAACTTTTGAACGTCGCGCTTGATGAAAGTATGCTCGCCAGAGTCACCGCCGCCTACTACAGATTGGGCACTGTTCACGACGACGACGACGACGACGACGACGACGGCGTCGACAAGACATAATATCGCGGCGCCAAACGCATCTCTAGAAGCTCATCTTGTATCTGTAACTGTCCAGTTCTTTATCTTCATTCCACGGCAGGTCCTGGATCGTCTCCGCTCTATGTACCATGGACACTCTCTTTGGCCGCAAGAAACCTCGCCCTCGCCAGACTTCCGCCTCCGCTGAACTGAGCGAGCACTCAGTGCCGTACGACAAGCTTGGTCCCGCAAGCAGGTCTCCCATTCCTGTCGGAACAGTCTCTCAGGGCCTTAAAACTAGTGCTACCAACTCCTCTGCAATCTCCGCACCCACGACAAACCCGTCCCTGACCAGCGAGGGCACAGAGCTAAACTATCATGCGATGCAGCGCAGCAGGTCTGAACGAGAGCGCCTATACCAACGGTCGTCGCGTACATTGGCCAAGTCGCCTTTAATTTCTGCGTCAAGTTCGTCCGCCACACTTTCCAGCGAGCCTTCCACGTCTTCCGCATCGTCCTCGTCGATGACTACCGTCACTACGTCCAGTCGTTTACGCGGGAGTGAGACGTCGTCATCTGGAGGAAGGAGTCCTAGTATGTCCGACTTTGGCAATTTCTCTCCCGCCCCCCAACCGTCATTAAACAACAATATGCCAAATACGACTGTGCGGCCCTCGTCGGTGGTAAGCACCCGTTCTGAAGGGAATCGCGTCTCCAAATATGCCGCATCACTTGCACCCTCAGATTCTGTGCAATCCCATTATTCTCATGCATCTCATATCTTCCATCATCACCATAAAGGCCCTCAGGACGAAAATTTTGAGTTCGAGAGGCCCGGGGACGACACCATAGAGGTTTTATTTGAACAGGTTCGTTTGAGGCGCGACCTGGGGGAACTTCCAAGTCTCTCCGCAGATCAGAAGTGGCAAATTGTGTACAACGACGAACAACTACGTTGGAAGGAAGAGAAGGTTCGGGAGGAGATGACGAAGAGGCAGTCGGACACTGGACAAGCCCCCGCTACCTACCTCAAAGATTCTCCCGAGTGGTACCTCAAGAAGTTTCTAGACCAGACTATAACACCAAAGCAGGCGGCCAGCTTACTCGTTTCGCTGCGGACAGGCACCGTGAGGTATGACTTCCCTTTTCCTAGGGGGACTTGCGCCTTTCCTAACAGATATCATATTTGAAGCTGGTTCCGTCAATTTTTGTCTATTCAAGGCACCTCTGTATTAGCGAATACTCTGAACAACATCAGCCGTAAAGGCCCAAACAGGTATAACGAAGTTTTATTTATTTAGAACTCGCACTAACCTATTGTTGCTGATTTCAATCACAGGCGCGATGCCGATTTCTCATTGGAATACGAAGTCTTAAAGTGCCTGCGGCACATATTGAACATCGAGGTACGCCTTCCGCTTCTTTTTTTGGTTATAATAGCAAGGGTGCGCTAATAGCATACAATTAGATTGGCGCAAATGAGGCTTTCGCACACCCTTTGATAGTCAACCACATTGCTTCGACTCTCAATACATCTCAAATTTCCTCAAGGAAGGTTGCACTCGAAATATTAACTTTTCTGTGCTATTGGAAGGATGGCGTTCATCATGAGCTAGTCGTATCAGCGTTGGATGCACTCAGCACAGCAAACAACGAAAGTGGGCCTTATGCATACTGGTTTCATTCCCTCGAGAGCATACTTCTTGGTCGGGGGAAGATGGGTAGTCTTGTTGGTGCAAGCGAAGAAATTCGCAAGAACGCTGGCATGGACAGCTCATTAAACGAGTATGCTGTGGGTAGTCTTTTCTGTGCTTTACTTATGTTCACTGACATGCCGGTTAGCAAGCAAATCTTTTGGTCATTCACGGAGTTTTAGATCACATAGACGATCTCGACCTGCGGATACACCATCGCACAAAGATGGAAGCGGCGGGTCTGAGACGTATTATGGCGATATGTCGAGAATTCGGCTACCCTCAAATAGAAAAGCAGCTCGACCTTATCGACCAACTTATTGAAGCTGATGAGAGGGCACTTCGCGATGCCTTTGACCAAGAGATTCTCAAGGACTACAACAACCCTCAAGATGTGTACAGTGCAATTGTAGCCAAGACTCAGGGTTCAAAGGCTCTCGATTACTTTTTATCGGCAATGCAGCACTTGCTCCTAATCCACGAAGAAGGTCCGGCCTTGGCTCATTACTATCAAATCATTGACTCTGCGGTTACGGACATTGTTCTGGACAGGAAGCTGAATGGCGTGGAATCTAAGTTAGGGACTTCAGTGCAACGCATCATCGCCCAGCTGAATGAGGCAGAGCGGTATCAGCATGTCGAAGAACAAGCTAATGAAGCACGTTCCAGAGCATTTCAGCTGAAGATAGAGAAGGAGGCCCTTGAAGAGGAGATTTCACGCGGGTCAGACGGTCTTGTGGGTCAATTGAAAGAAACGATCTCTCAGCTCGAAGAGAAGCTGAAGAGTTCTAGAGGGACCATCGAACTCCTCCAAGGTCGGCTGGAGGAACAGAAGCGTGGATATGAGGAGCAGATCGCCCAGCTTGAAGCGCAAATCCTAGAGCTATTCCGTATGCTCAGGGAACTTGGTCGTGGAGTGGAAGAAATTGTTGACAGGGGCCAAGGCATGGATAGGAAAGATTTAATGGCTACCCTCGAGAGGCAATTGCAACGTAGCAAGACTATAAGTTTACTCGAAGGACGTCGTGACTCCACCAGGCGGAAGACAAAATCTACTCGACGGGATATCGAGGGCGACCTTGACGAAGATAACGATGTTACATCGTCCCCATCTCTGAAGCGCGCCTCAAAGAATCATGGGCGGGGTAAAAAGCAAGTGGTGCATCCCGACACAAGCAGAATTCGTGATTCGCAATTTGCGGACGCCGATGAGGCTAGCGTACAAGAACATATTGAGCAGCGGATTGCCGCCAGTATACATATGGCAAGTGTTTATCTGTGATCATTCGTAGGTTAATCTCAGCTTGTTTTCAACACAGTACCCACAAAGAGACGGAACAATATCAAGCCCGCGCAACGCCCGAGGTTCGCCATGGCGTGGCAATACTTCGCGACTTCCCTTGGATGGTGATTCCACGAGTCAAAATTACCCGCTTGGTGCCAACGGTCTTCTGATACCCAGTCATGTTGACGACCATGAACGCGGCGACCACAATAGAGACTCAAGGGTGTCCTCTGAAGATAAGGACTCCGAGAGTGAGTATCGTCAGTCTACCAGGAGCGGTTTTACCAACTACACGGAAGATACTCAGGCTACGTCGATTGGATCCCGGCGTTCCGCAGAACGTCTTCAATCACTATCCTCTGAGGCGCATCACCCGGTAAATGAAGGCCATGCGGATGGCCAGTTGTCTTTGGGTCAAGTTCTTGCCAACAGAATGAATGGGCTACAGGCCAAGTCCGTGAAATCAGCTTTAGGAGAGGACGGTAGAATTCCAGATGAGGGTTCTATATCAGTCGGCAGCCCCCTCCCTCCACCTCCGCCGCCGCCGCCGCCTCCTTCAACACCCAGTTCGATAACGTTCTCCCCACCACCACCGCCACCACCGCCTCCACCGCCTCCTCCACCTGCTGGATTTTCTACTATCCCATCAGCATTTTCTGCACCTGTTCCGCCACCTCCACCTCCACCTTTTGGCGCGCTACCTGTACCTCAATTAACACAGGGCTCCATGCACCCGTCCATGTATCTGGGCATGAATTTAAACAATCTTATAATGGCAAGGAAGGACATAGCAATCACACCAAATACGAAGATGAAGCAGCTGCAGTGGGATAAACTACCGCAAACGCAAGTGGGAAGGACTCTGTGGAACGATGAAGAACCAAATAAGGAGAAAGAATGGATTAAAAAGCTCCGAGAGCAACGCATCTGGGAAGAAATGGAAGAGGATTTCAAAGCGAAGCAGCTCGTCATTAATTTAATGGGTGAGATTCTTATTAACCAATAAAGAGGGATGTCCTTACCTTCGCATTCACAGCTAAGCAGAGAAAAGCGGAACTACGCAGTGTGCTTGATCCTCAAACCAAAAAGCGAGTTGGTATGGTGTGAAATCCTCGTCCGATATTGAGGTCTAGATTCACAACTCTTCGTAGAAATCCTTATTCAGCGTGTCAAAAATCTTCAACCCGAAGAAATTGCTTTCAAGATTGAACAATTTGACAAAGAACTCTGTACGGAAACATTCCTGGGCGAACTGAGAAATTTACTCCCGACACCAGAACAGGTAAGTATGTTCGTGAGATCTTTTAAATGCGCTTCTAACGGTTTTCAAGGTCGGGAAGTTGAACATATATCGGAACGCGGATGCGGGGGAACTGAGTGGACTGCATCCTTCCGACCGCCTCATGGTCAAGTTAATTCAGATTGAACGTCTTGGTCCACGGATCGAGGCAATGCTTTACAGGATCACTTTCGACGAGACGAAAGCGCTTCTCGATGAGGTTAGATCCGCGCATTATATTTTCTTCGAAAATCGAACCTGAATAATGATTGTAGGGTGCAAAGAAACTGGTCGAAGCTGGTGAAGGGCTGCTTCACGCATCTTGCTTCAAGGAGCTTTTAAGCGTAAGCCTTGGCTGGTAGTCGGGTAATAGCCCACTGACTTCGACCGCAGTTGATCCTGCTTATCGGTAATTACATGAATGGGACGGGAATCAAGGGCGGAGCGTTTGGATTCCGGGTTAGCAGCATAAACAAGGTATTTGACCGCACAACATCTGGACGGCGAAATTCTTACTGAATGTACTCTACAATTAGCTCGTAGACACGAAATCCCTAAACAATACCACGCTCCTGCATTTTCTGGAGAAGACCGTTGCGCATCACTTTCCGGACATGGAAGAATTCTTGGACGAGCTTGAAAAGCCCGCAGACGCGTACCGAGGTACGTATTGACCCAATCAAGCTCCTGCATTCGATAAGACACTTGACGCACGCTTGCTACAGTCAACTTACAAGATGTACGGAAGGGGTTTGTTGAATTGCGCGACGGCTTGAAGAAAATCAAGAGCGAGCTTGATGAGCACTTTTCCGACATGGACCTGAACGGGACATTCATTTCTCAAATGTGGAGCTTTGTTGGCAAAGCCAGTTCCCGACTTGCAGATTTGCAAGACAATGTCAACAATGCCGACACATCTTTTAAGCAAGCAGTTAGCTACTATGGCGAGGAAGAGCGGGGTATGACGTCTTCTGAGTTCTATGGCATTTTTAAGACCTTCGTGACCTCCTATAAGGTATGCCTACTTCCGTTTTCCTTCGATATTTCCCGTAACTGATCGTTCGATAGAAATGTCAAACCGACAATAGATCAGCGCAGGAGGAACGTGAGGCCGTTGAAAAGCGGCGGAGAGCTGCAGAGGAGGCTAAGGCCAATCGGTCCATGAAGAACATAGAAGGGTCCTCCTCAAATTCAGGCGATAATGCGGTCCTGGATACTCTTCTCGAAAAGCTCAGAAATGGAGACAGCGTAGGACGAAAATCTCGAAGAAATCGCCGAACAAACGGAAAACTTTCTGTGCCGCTTCGTGTCAAGACAGACAGCGAGGATGTAATCATTGCCGATGCTGAGGCTACCGCCCCAGTAGCTGGTGACACGACCGTAGACCTCGCTCGGGATATGCTTGCGGCTTTAAAGTCAGACGGGTTTGAAGCTTTTACGCCCACTTCTGCAGGTAGGTCGGATCGCTCTGCGCGGAGAACAAGACGTCGTCAAGTGTCGGAGTTTGGCGCCGAGGAGACAAACACATCCCCAACGTTTTCCGACGACAGAGAGCTGTCCGGCATTCAGAACGGTGGAATGAATGGCGACGAACTAGATTCGTCTTGGCCAAGGACTCCTTCTGAAAGTGGAGGTGGTGGTACCATATACGAAGAAGAAGGGGATGTGACCGTGATACTTTGATAACTGTAGATACCCGCCCACTCAACATACCATCCTACGACGAATCCGGCATTTGGACGTTCACCCTTTCTTGGCGTGACTATTATTATCCTCACCGAACGCCTGTCTGATCATGTTACTTATATACACTTTCATTATTTTGTCGAAATAGCTATGTTATTATCAGTCAATTTGCTTTCTTCTCGTTTCATCACCGTTGTCGGCTGGGCCGGACTATTGGTATCCGTAGCGGCGATATGCGCGAGTCGCGGCACACTTGTCAAATCCACCGTTTGCTTAGTTGTACGAGCTTAGGTAAGGGGAACGCGGAGCTTTGGCTTTGCCGCTTCCGTAGGGTGCGCGCGACGACCATGAGCACGGTCGTTCTGAAACACACACTGCAACGCATAACTGCGGGCCGTTGCCTCAGATACAGTACCCTCTCCGTCGAACGAAGTCAGCCGTCTAAGGCGTACACTGAGGCTGTCAGTGCCTCCAAGCCCTCCGTGACCGGCACGTCTAGGCTCACCCGGGCTCAGCATGGCTGCCTCGATAGGGCCATTCGCGTAGACCAGGCTGGAGAGATTGCTGCCAACTATATATACCAAGGCCAGCTGACAGTCCTTGGTGGAGACCGTGCAACGAGCTTAGTGATCCAGGTAGGTTGCGCTGGCATACAACAGCGGCTTGCCCGAGGGTCGTGACAATGGTGACATTATGTCCTAGAATATGTGGGACCAAGAAAAGAAGCACCTGGCTGTGATGAACAAGCTCCAGGTGCAGCACCGTGTACGACCAAGTGCACTGTCCGGAGTAGCGAGGACGGCCGGCTATGCCTTAGGAGTGGCGACTGCCATGATGGGGAAAGAGGCTGCTATGGCATGCACAGAGGCGGTAGAGACAGTTATAGGGGAGCACTACGACGAGTACGTTCCTACTTATAAACACTGTATCGCAAGCTGAATTTCACACTTCAGCCAACTGAAGGAGATGGAAAGTCTGCCTTCGCATCATCCTAGTATACCACTCCTGAAGGATGTTATACAAGAATTTCGAGACGACGAGCTCGAACATCTGGACACGGCCGTTGAACACCACTCACAGCGTGCGCCCGCACACGCTATGCTTAGCGCGATGGTCGGAGCTGGCTGCCAAGTGGCAATCGAATTGTGCAAGCGGATATAGGACAGGGCTCTATTAGCGTGGTCTAAACAACCTCAGTTCTTTATGGATAGGGATTCTCCTTTACGCCTTCCAACCCAGCTGTATTTTGCCTGTATACCCTAGAGTCAGATAATATCCGTAGAAAGAGACTGATTATACAAACGTCTTGTTTCCAGCAGATATACCAAACAAGGCCTGGAACGGCAACCAATCCTATGAAGGCCGTCCGGGATGTGCTTTTCGTCCACTTGAAGTTCTTGTATACATCTTCACGCTGTGGATGCAAGGCGATACTTAAAATTCCGTTCCACTCAATTACTGGGTAAGGACAAACCATACGGTTCCATCGCTCGAAAGCCGGGTCGACCTAGATGTGGGACGAATGAAAGTGAGCAGTGCTATCGTGTTGTCGCGATACACTTCATACCTTGACAGAGTCTATCACACCAGCGTAAGCTCAGTAACCAACGTACGCACGCGTCTACATCTTGCACTCACCGTGAGCCGCCATTGGGTCTGTCTGAGTTGCTGTTGACTGCTATAAGCCGCAATGGACAAAGGAGGGCGAGATTCGTGAGAACATTTTACCGGAAAGAAAAAGGACACACCGCACACCTGTCCCGACGACCACGTCTACCTTTTACACCGTCACCCGCTTCTGTTCTGTCCTGTGTTTGTTTCGCAAAAACATTCTCGCATACATAAAATGTCCTACAACCGCGAATGGGACCAAGGAAAAGACTTGGATGGAGCAGGCCATCGGGGACACACCAGAGAAAGAGATGACGATGAGTACTACGTTGAAGGAAAGAGGAGGAAACACAACCATGCTGTTCGCATATAGAGGAGCAAGGGTTTAGCGCAGGCGCTCACCATTCCCGTATTTTTCAGGGATACAATGACTCTCAACCGGCGCCCTATGACAATACTAGGAGTTATGGACAGCATGGGTATGGCACATACGACAACTCTGATTACCCAGAGGGCTACGGCTATCCCGCACACGACCAGTCAACGTCAGGTGACGGCCGAGACGACCGTTCTCACTATGATCGAGGTAGCCTCCAACATCGCAAGAAGCATGTAGCTAGCGAGCCCAGTCCGCATGTTATTTTTCTGGGCCTAGATGCCGACTTTACAGAGGCAGACGTATGTAATTGCCAAACTAAACTTGTACTTTCGCTAAAGTGTTCTCCTAGCTTCAAACTTTTTTGAAGGGACGCGCTTGCGCTATTGAAACTGTCACGATTATACGAGACCGAAATACAGGCACTTGCCCCATTCAAGTCATTGTCCGCTTCCGTGTCCTAACAATATCCCCTCATTGGATTTTCAAGGTCAATCCAAGGGTTTCGGATTTGCCCAATTCAGATCAACAGAAGAAGCAAGGTCGTTTGTCGATCCCAATTTCCCGTTTATCTCGGTTCCTCCTCCAGCCTCTTATGGCGCGTCGGCAGCGGCTGCTTTTAGAAAAGCCGAAGAAACTGGGGCACAACATGCTGGAAGGCGTGTAAAAATCGACTACTCGCAGAGTGCGAATACAGCTGGCCAAAGCAGACGCGGTCCACACTTTTCGAACGATGGTACACGTGATATTGGAAATGCACAGGCAGCCGTCTTACTTTTTCGTGGCTTGGACCCTCTCTCCGGCCCAGCGGCGATTGCACAGGCCATGATGAGCTCCGAGGGGAATGGAAAGGAAGGCGCGAAAGGGATGAAGAGAATACTCTTAATCAAAGATAAAGCGACGATGGCTAGTTGGGGGTACGCGTTCGTCGAGTTCGTTGATGTCCAGGTACGTTTTTTGCGACAGACAAGAGCCTGTCACTCAAGGCACATTTTAGGCAGCCTCAACTGTCTTAGCAGCAACTATGTCCCCTCAAATACATCCGAATGGATTTCGTATCTCCGATCGTCCCGTCGCAGCGTCTTTTGCTCATCCATATTCCTTTCAACCGATAGCAGACCAGCTTTATCAAGATGACTCGTGTGTCTCATCTTCATTAGGCCTTGGCGGAGTTGAGGGGACGTGGGTCAAGTATTGGGACGAGGCTTCAACGGTGGCAGTCATGGACTTCAAGGTCGAGGAGCCTGAACGGAAACAACATACCGTTTCCGCGAAGGAGAAAAGAGAAAAGGAAAGGAAGAAGCCCAAAGGTGTGTGTCTTACTTTCTTTAAATGTGCGGCACGTATGAAAGAAGCCAGCATCTGGAGAAACTTCAGCCACTCCATCCGTGGCGTCAGCATTGCCCGTGTCGAACAAACCTGTCACCTTGAACTTCAATAAGACAGGTTTTATTGCAAAATCAACGTCGACAGGTTAGTCAACTGCTTCTTAGTCGATTTAAACGGGTTGCCTATAAACGTCGTTGTAGTGCCAGTCGCCTCTCAAGCTGCCTTTCTGTTCTCGGCGAACGAAGAAAATGAAGCGGATGATGATACGTTCGGTCACAAGAGCTTGGGAAGTACAGCAGATGACAAAGGCATGTCCGTGTTTCGTGTAAGCTACATATCTAATCCCCCTTCAGCAAAACAATCCCAAAAGATACCTCCAATGATTGCAAGCAGGAAAGTCGTCAGTAACATAACGAAATGGAACCAAGTCCAAGACGAGCTCAGTAATGTCTTCCAACCTCCAATTGATCCGCCTGTGACGAGAACAACGGATATCAAAGCTGTGCGTTTGGTAAACGACGCTTGATCCATAAATTTACTGATATTTACTGATATTTCGTGATAGGTGGCCCTTGTACCAGACACCGAAGTCGAGCTTGAGTTCTCCGACACTAAAGCGATGATCTGTCTGCTTTGCTCTCGTCAGTTTAAATCTATGGAGCAATTAAAGAGACACAATAAAGAGTCTGAGCTTCACAAGGTGAGTTTCTCTCGAAGAGCAGTTGGACTTGTTGCTAAGGCATCATGCGCAACGGATAGAGAAACCTCAAGGATGAGAATCTTCGCGAAGTGACTCGAGAGAAAGCGCGCACGACGAAGGGGAAAGAGCAAAGTGCACAGTCCGCTCCAAAGGCACAATATCGTGACCGCGCTTCCGAGCGACGAACTTTGTTTAACCAGCCGGACGTACCACTTCCAGATTCACAGCAGCCGAAAGCATCGAGCAAACGGACAGCTGAAGGACCGGCGCCTCCACCTTCGCCACCGTTGCCTCCTGTTGCACCCGGCCGGGATGAAAGTAATATTGGGAACAAACTACTGAAGATGATGGGCTGGACTGAGGGAACTGGGTTAGGCACTGATGGGGAAGGAAGGGTGGACCCAATGTGAGTCTTCTAGTCCTCTAGGTCGTTCCAATGTGTCCTGAAATTGTGCTGAATTACCTCATATAAAGCCAGACAGCCATCTATGCTTCGGGTGCTGGTTTGGGTGCTGGTAAAGGGAGGGAAATTGGGAAATATCAGGAAGGTCATTCAGGATACGTACAGATGGCCAAAGACGTAGTAAGCAGGTCCTTTCCCCAGGACTTGTTCCTTGCTCATGATGTTTCTTCCTATAGGCAAGAGAGCGCTATGAAGGCTAGTTGTGCCTTCGACGTATATTACAACCTTTTAATTGTTTCGTGGATTGGATCGGCATAAAGCGAGTAAATCCAGTTGATTTGGATATGAGTAGATGTGACATCTGCGAGTCTGATATGGAACGGCATCACTGAAGCTCTATCCCCCTTTCGAGAAGGACGCGGTGTTGTGAGAGAAATATAGCCAGGGGTTTAATTGCCACCAATGCAAATTATGATTCGCCGAGACAATACGATGCGTGATCGAGACTAAGACAAATGTCCAAGAAATACGGTGTCAACGAGAGGTAGACAAACCCTACTCTCTGGTGACTCCTTAGGAGCATCATAGCACGAAAAATAGTGCAGCAAACGTGCCCATAAACAGGGCAGAACCATACGTCTTTGCGTTTCCCATTCCAGTGGCACTGTTTGAGGCAGAAGCATTATTTCCAGAGCTTGTTGCTGTACCACTCCCGCTCGTTGATGGGGATGAGGGCACAGGCAAGGTGGATGTGATAACTGCGGACGTCGCGGAAACCGAAAGGCTCGCAGTGCCTACCTCGACAGTGAAATACATACCAGCCACGGGGCCTTCGAGTCCCGTTGACGAGACGTAATCCGAAAGGGAAAAGACGGACACGCCGATGTTGGGCGAAGACAGGTTTGCGGGCGGCGTGAACGATGAGGGCTGAGAGTAGAGGAGTACCACATAACTTTGGGAAGGTTAGAGACCGGCTCCGAATAGCGTTTATAAGGTGCATACCGATGGGCGCCACTGCCGGACGCCGGAGCTGGTCCGGCATACTCGGTGATCACCGTAGCAGATGAGTTGGAAACAGTTTCGTTGCTTCCGGAGTCTAAGGTGATTGAAGTTTTAGAACCTCTAGATGAGCAAAATGGAACGCGGCCGCTTCAGTCCGCACCAGAGAGTGTCACGCCGTTTGCAAGCCAGTGGCGAGTCTGACCCTTGCTCTCATCGGTGCCAACGACATCGGCATCAGCCATGACAAGCGTGAAATTGCTGCCGATAGAGACGGATGAGTTGGCAGGCAGGACCGTCACCGTCGGCGTCGAGGACACCTCTAGGAACAATTCGGCATGTCAGAACGCGGAGGAGCAGTCGGGGCAGGGGGCAGGTGGCTCACGGGACTGCGAGAGAGCCTGGCCGGGCGAAATGACGCCAGTGCCGTCGAAGGAGACGGACATGAGGACGGAGGGATTGAACGTAGGGAGGAGGTCTGGGACGATTCCGGCATTGGAAAAGTGGGCCTCGATGGCCTCGATGTCGAGCGCATTGCTTTGCGCTGCAACGAGTGAAACGAGCGAAAGGGCGATAAAGAGTGACTTGATCATTTTAACTGTAATACTGGTAAGGGGGAAGATGGAGGAGATGGTGGAATGGAGGGGAGTGTTAAGGGTCTGTAAGTAACTAGCCTAGCGGCGGGCGTGTGAAAATAATAATAGTATATTGGAATGCCCGGGAAATAAGAAAAATGAGAAAAACAGGTGCAAAATAAAATACGATAAGATAATAACAAGAGGTACAAAGGGAACGGGGGCAAGGGAAAAGAAAAGAAAGAAAAGAGGGAGAAAAGGGAGAATAATACGGTGTTTGTCGAGTTGTTTGTATTCAAGTTGGCGCGGGTCAGCTGAGAGCTCACGCCGCCTTCCCCTGCGCTCGCTTCTTGTCCGTCGCTCGTCTTTCTCTCTTTCCTCAACTCCATCATCTGCAACGTCCGACGCCCGACGCACCTCATCAACAGCATCCGTCGCATCATCGTATTTATCCCCCTCTCTTCCACCCCGACCACCTCCCTCGGCGCGCCCTTCGCCCGCGCACCCCTGGCCTTGCCTCTACACCCCAACAACTACAGATGGCGAACCACGGCCCAATAAACGGTGTCAAGATCTCTGGTCAGTCTGCGTCAACCTCCGTGCTCTCCCTCTCTCTACATCTTACCTCATCCACAGCAATCGACGACCCCCATAAGGTCGTTAAGGTTGTCGCCTCCGATGGCAGGTCCGGTGACCAAAAAGAGGTATCTTACACCAACTGCAAGGTTATCGGGAACGGCTCCTTCGGCATCGTCTTCCAAGCAAGACTTGTCGGCGGTCCAAAGGAAGGCGACGACATCGCCATCAAGAAAGTCCTTCAAGACAAGCGTTTCAAGGTTTGTTGCCGTTCCCCCATCCTGTCTCCTCTCTTTCTTGCCCTATATGGGCAGGCCTAGGCTTCTCATGTTTACTCTCTATTCGTCTGTTCCCGCACCCTAGAATCGCGAACTCCAAATTATGAGGCTGGTCTCCCATCCTAATGTTGTTGATCTCAAAGCCTTTTTCTATTCAAATGGTGACAAGGTTCGTGCAATGATCATACATTCAAACATCCCTTGCTTACTCAAACAATGTCTGTCTGATCAGAAGGACGAAGTGTACCTCAACCTTGTCCTGGAATATGTCCCCGAGACTGTTTACCGTGCCTCACGGCATTATGTCAAACTCAAGCAGCCGATGCCTGTGCTCCAGATCAAATTGTACATGTATCAACTTTTGCGCTCGCTCGCATACATACATTCCGTTGGCATCTGCCACCGTGATATAAAGCCGCAGAACTTGCTCCTCAACCCGTCTACAGGAGTTTTGAAGCTTTGCGATTTCGGCTCTGCGAAGATCCTGGTAGCAGGAGAACCGAACGTTAGCTACATCTGCTCGAGATATTACCGCGCTCCGGAATTGATTTTCGGGGCAACAAATTATACCACAAACATTGGTGAGTACTCCCGTCGTGCTTGTACTTTTTTCCATAGTGAGGACAATTACTGCGTCGCAGATATTTGGTCCACCGGTTGCGTCATGGCGGAATTGATGCTCGGTCAACCTCTGTTCCCTGGAGAGAGTGGTATCGATCAGTTGGTGGAAATCATCAAGGTGCTTGGGACGCCATCGAGAGAACAAATCAAGACAATGAACCCGAATTACATGGAACACAAGTTCCCCCAAATCAAGCCTCATCCGTTCCACAAGGTACATGCTTATTTCCGTGCCTCCGAAGGATGCTCATGTTTGCATTACTATTATAACGTAATGCTAAACTAGGTTTTCCGTCCGCGCACTGCACCTGAAGCGATTGACTTGGTTGCGAAGCTCCTAGAATACACGCCGGAGGCACGGCTAAGCGCTGTTGAGGCCATGTGCCATCCGTTCTTTGACGAATTGCGGGTGGAGGGAATGCGCATGCCAAACGGCAAAGATTTCCCCAGGCTGTTCGACTTTACTAGGGAGGGTGAGTCATCGCCAATCGCTATATTCGGCGCCTATGTGGCATCGCTTTATATCCTTTGAGGCTGTGGCTTAATTAAATATTGATGAACCCTTCCCTTGCAGAGCTCTCCATCCGACCCGACCTTAACAAGCAGCTGGTGCCACCGCATTGCGAGGCGGAGCTCCGGTCGCGAGGTATAGCCCTGGAGGGCTTTGTACCCATACCGCTGGAACAGCTGAGGATTTCGCTAGACTAGGCGGCGCATCCTCGTGAATAGCCTCTGTAGGAGGTTGTGTTGTGTATCGATAGCTCGCAGGACGTGCGCGTGTTTTTTCTGTGTAAAGGCCCGGGTCTGGAGTGATTGAATCGGGCGTTTGCTGTTTACTTACATACGATGAGCTTGTTTGTCTAGTCTAGTTTTGAAGTTGAACTCCTCTCTGTAACTGCTTTGCCCATTGTTGTATTCGTGGGACAGGACTGCCTTTCTGGGAAAGTATCACGCGATTTCGCCCAAATGGTGTCAATTCGACGACAACTTGCGTTCTTCACCGTTTATAACAGTGACCACTACAGCGACGCCGCCCGACAGCGATGGCGAATACGCCTCTCCCCCCCACCACCGACGCCAAGGCATCCCAGACTGCCTATTCCTGCGACACCCTCCCTACCCCCCGCCACTACCTGCGCATGCACAGAGGCCATGGTCATCCCCAGTCGCGCTCGCCTTCTCCGCTCCCGTCGCCTCCAACAGAGGACGTTCTCATGTCTTCTTTCTACATTGTTACTCCTGAAGAGGTTCGTGCCAGTGAGCACGGCTCAGATGCGGAGGCGGAAGTGGAAGACAACTATGCGGGCGTCTCACAGCAATCGGAACAGAGCGAGCAACCCGATGCTCTGCCCCAACCGCCAGCCCGTAAGCTGTGCGTGCGTCATCAACGTATGGCGGATGAAGGAACGAGTCTAAAGCTCCAAAAGGTAAGCTCCTGCATACCATCTACTGTTCTCCTAGTCATGTAGTACCGCATTGCAACGTCCCATCTGTCTGTGCGCATATAACGTTCCAGGAACTGACCCCCTCTTTTGGCTTTTTTTATTAGTCACTCGACGCACTTCCCGTAGAAGATAGGGAGGTTGTAAATGCAATCTGGTCGAACTTCAGCTCTTCTCCACATCCGCGCCGTGAACTCATCCTCAAAGGCCTTCTCACCATGTGTTGTTTTTCTCAGCTTTCGATGCTGTCTGATCAGATGCACACCCTAATCCGTCTCGACCCCTTCTCCGTCCTTCCGCGCGAGGTATCCCTCAAAGTTCTTGGTTATCTTGACGCCATCTCGCTGTGCCGCGCCGCACAGGTAAACAGGCAATGGCTTGCGCTCGCGGACGATGATGTACTTTGGCGAAACATATGCGAACAACACATAGGCCAGAAGTGTCAGAAGTGTGGATGGGGGCTGCCTATGCTTGAGCGTCGCCGCAGGGTTAGGGCCCCATTGTCTCCACCTCCAGAGGGAGCGTCCGCTTCCTCATTCTTTAAGCGCGACCTAGAGAACTACCCGATGGGCGAGGAGCAGCGGCCTGTGAAGCGCATGCGCTCCGAATCCACTGAGGTCCTGACGTCTCCGCTCAGGGCTCTGTCAGTGCGATCGACGCCAGGTCCAAGCAGGAGTATCACCCCGACAGCGACGGCAACGGCGACGACACTCTGTTCATCCCCACAAATGATCACGCGCCCATGGAAAGACGTTTACAGCGAGCGTCTGACGATCGAGCGCAATTGGCGGCGCGGGCGTTGTACCGTCAGAACGCTCAAGGGTCACACCGATGGCGTCATGTGTTTACAATTTAGCGAGACATTGCAGCACCCTTCCTTCCCCGTGCTTATCACCGGGTCATATGATCGCACAGCGCGCGTCTGGAATCTAGAGACCGGAACTGAGATTCGCTGTCTTCGAGGTCACTCTCGGGCAGTGCGTACGCTCCAGTTCGACGAAGCCAAGCTTATTACAGGTAGCATGGACGGAACGATGCGCGTCTGGAATTGGCGGACTGGCAAATGCATCCGTATCCTCGAGGGCCACACCGATGGTGTAGTCTGTCTAAACTTCGATTCCGATGTCCTTGCCAGCGGCTCCGTTGACAGGACAGTCAAGGTATGGAACTTCCGTACCGGGGAATGTTTTACTCTGCGGGGCCATCGCGATTGGGTGAACTCCGTGCAGCTGTGGGATCCCAATCCAGGCGATGTTGAAGGAGGTTTTTGTCAGACGCCTATGTTTGATACGTCTGCGAGCGAGACGGCTATGCCGAGCATTGAACCCGGGAAAATGCTTTTTTCCGCATCGGACGATGGGTCTATTATGCTATGGGACCTCACTCTACGTACTTGTATGAGAACATTTACCGGTCACGTCGGACAAGTCCAGAGTATAAAGCTTTTATTCGATGATCCGTCGTGTGAAGACGAGTCGACTTCGCAGCAGGGCGCGTCTACCACTCGTGATCCTCGTTCAACACTACCGTCTGGTCTTCCGGGATTTGCTCCTGCTTCTGTCTCTATTCCATCCCCTCCACCCACAGATCATCCTGGTTTCGATTCCCCTGCCTTCCAAGCCCCCGCTGGATTTGATCCATATGCATATCGCTCGTCGCCGAATGCCTCTCCGTCAGCTCAGTCCTTCGTCCATGGTCCATCTTCGTCAAGCAAACGTTCTCCAAGTCCTTTCACGACTAAGCGTAGGCCCAAGCCTGTTCTCATCTCCGGCAGTTTGGACAACACAATTCGCGTCTGGGATGTTGAAACCGGCAAGGCGATCACGACACTGTTCGGGCACATCGAAGGTGTGTGGGCCGTAGCGAGCGATAAGCTTCGTTTAGTAAGTGGTAGTCACGATCGGACTATTAAGGTATGTCTTAGCCTCCGATGATACCCTCTACCCCGTATAACGTGTTTACTTCAGGTCTGGGTGCGTGAAGAGAACAGATGCATGGCGACGCTTGTTGGCCACAGGGGAGCAGTGACGTGCCTTGCACTTGGGGACGATAAGATTGTTTCGGGTAGCGATGATGGTGATATCCGAATTTGGAATTTTGCGGAGTAAACTAAACCTCTTATACCAACTCATATCTTTCCCCTCCTTTTCCTGAGCTTGCGGGTGATTTGGGCAATTGCTAGTTTTATGTTGCATTCCGGTCTTCCTCCACACCTGGCTTGATGATTATTTCTTTTTAATCGAATGTATTAAAAATACCCTGCGACAAACACTACTACTACCGCTGCATCGTGGCATGACTGAGTAGGTAACATGCACACTGGTCATACTGCAATTAATTACCACTGGTCGGTCACTGAGATATCCAGCTAGAAATTGTCATACAGTAACACTCATCAAACGTATCTTTTCTGTTTTGAGATTTGGATTTGAATAAAATATAGAATAATATTCCTCCTGTTCCTGGCTTTCTTCCTTTGGCACGTATGTTTTGACAGTTAGGCACAATTTTGCCGGATTTTTGTGTTCTGCCATCTACACCCTCATTCGATTGTACTCAAATTTCTTCGAAATGTAAGCAATAGACTATTTCTCATTTCAAGACGGCATACGATGAACTGCGCGAACTACAGCTTGAGGGGCTCCGTTATTTACCAGAAATTGACTGTAACGCTTTCACGGAAACGGTATTGGTGTTCATCTGTAATTAATAAATGCGATTGACATACAAGTACATGTGGAAAATAAGCAAGATAAGAGACTAAAATGCACTGGGTGTACATGCGTATCAGTACAACAAATACCTTAATCCGAAAGCAAAGTCATTGGATATAAACCGGAGCTAGAAGATACACACGCTAACGCGATATTGGAAGGGAGACCATTGGATACAGGTGTGATCTGGATGAACGCGGGATGAGGAGAATACACGAAGATAAGCAGAACACACACTGCCCAGCAAGAATACAGACTACGGGATATCTAGTGAGGAGATTATCAGGGTCGCCGTGATAATGAAGTGAATAACATAAGTATTTACAAGCCGATACATCGAACGTGGGGGATATTGATGCATGGCCAATCAGCGGCTGCCCCGAGCCGTCCTGAAACCGACAGCAGCAAGTTCGGTCACACGGTGCTCGTAATCACGGTCCTCCTGCTTCTGCAGCTCAAGGCTCCGCGCTTCCATCTTGTCCTCCGCCACCCGACCCAAGTGGGTTGCTGCCAGTTGTTCCTGTAGATAGAGCAATGTTCCAAGCTGTTGCTCCCTGTCCCCCCGAATATAGCCATTTACAGGTACTTGGAAAGAAAGAATGGTAAGGATGTTGTCGTGCACAGCTGTGAACTTCTCGAAGTTGATCATTGGTTTATCGTCAACAACGATCTGCCGTGAGAGTCGTTCATATACGCTTTGCAAGTCCTTAAGATGAACGGCTATGGAACAAGATACTTGAGCCTCCGCGCTTCCTCACCTATCGCACAGTGACTTACCTAGTAAGGGTAAACACGCCGCTTTCTTCGGATCAGGAAGAGCAGCTCTATATGCACGATGGTTGTGGCCTATCTCGAGCAAAGCAGACAGCTGTTTCTGCACCTCCCGCATGTGCTTGTCGAGACACCCTCTAGTCAGCTTGAGGCGTGTGACCGTATGCGAGTCAATACCAGCAAGAAGAGCAGACATAGATGAATAGTTATGCAGCTTGCGGCATTCCTAAATATTGTATTACAATCAGTAGTGCCGATGTGGGCCAAAACAACAGGTCTTACAGCAGCGGTATTGACGAAAAATCGTAGGGTATCTCCACGATTTTCCATCCTGTCAGACTTTATAACCGATTTCTTTACCCAACTGACAATCTTGTTGTTAGTGGCTCGTGCTTCCGCCACCAAGTTTGCCTCTGCGACATTAGACGGACCGTCCTTATGAAGCAAATAGGAGATACAATCGGTCGCAGTGATGGCCTTGTACTTTTCACCCTCCAACTCAGAAAGAGCTACTGCAAGGTCCAAAGGCGATATATCGGAGGTTCTTACGGGCTTCGTTTCTGAGCGAGAAAGTGTAGAGGATGTCACTCGCGGACCAGTGCTTGCAGCCAACTATACCTTTTAATCAACTTGTGCACATCCAAAAAAACATCGGAAAACGTACCAGATCTTCTACTAAGCCGGTCAAATTCCGTGCAGTTTTAAGAAGAAGGACGGGTTCAGCTATTTCTTGTAAAAATGCACGAAGGTCGTCAAGAACCGCGTGCCCAATAGCTTTGGCATAGTGACCCTTCAGTAATTGATTTATTATGTTAAGGGTCCTGTATACGTAAATTAATGGGGTATCCATTTTGGCGAAGGGCCAGTTTTTCACTTACATGAACCGAGTCCCGGCTCTATCCTTCGCGTGCATACTTTGATCCGAGTTTGCAAGAACAAACCGACGTATTAGGAGTCTGAGGATATCTCGCGTAGAAGCGAAGAGCCTATGTGTTGTGAGGAACACTTCTCGGAACTCCTGATCCCTTGTGTAACCTATGGATCCTCGTTTAGATCACAGATTTGTTTGAAACGATACACTACTTACCGCCCTCAGTATCTTTAAGAAGACGATCAACAAGTCCAACCAGAGATCCCCTACCACAAGCCATATTAGTACAACTTAGAGCGAAATGCGAGGCTGAATGCTCACGCCTTCACTGAGCCATCCTTGTTGTATTTTATAAAGTTGCTATTGCAATCCAGGTCAGAAAAGTCCGTCAGAGAGCTCCTTGGAGGTATCGAGTCCGAAAGAGATGGTATCCTGCCGCAGCGCGGTGGTGACTCGACGGAGCTTGAAAGTACAGAGGAGGAAGACCCTCCTGATTGCCCTCCCTCGCTATGCTCTTCGCTCAACGCAAGACGTGGGCTGTACAGCAGTCCAGCGCTGCGTGGAGTGGATAAGGAGAGCTTACGCAATGGAAGATCAGTTGGGCCGGAAAAAGGAGAGGATATCGCGGAAACATCGCTGTCACTGCCTTCTACGTTCACCGTAAGTGGCAAGTTTAGCGGATCGTTCGCCGAAAGTTGGTTTAGCTCGGCTAAAGAGGGCTGCCTTGGCGGCGAGGATCCCCGCCGCATAATCGTGTCTGACCGGTCGTTGTGAGTCTCGTGGCGTAGTGAGCTGTATGTGCGCGCCAATCGCACAGACTCATCGGAACTAGGCTGGCGTTGAGAGGGCACATAAGGCGTCTGCCCGATAATGAGGCCTAGGGATCCTCCTGTATCGGGGGTTGGCCCCAACGAACTGTAGGCATTATGTCCAGGTGTGGGAGACACTGAGGATAAATGCCTTGAACCCGATGATGGTGATTGTACTGGCACAGTTTGGCCCCGATAATACCTACTGCCCATGGAACTTGACGAGTCGTTAAAGGCACTCGCCTTTGGAGACGTAGAAGGAAGACTGAAAAGAGCCTGCCTAGAGACTGAGGAAGGGTCATATGCCACGGTGGGCTCAGATCCACTAGATTGGAGGGATGGGGTTTTTCGTGAGAGAGGAATGCGCTCTGTGACAGGAGAAAGCTCATTAGGCATCGATTTCGGTGATTCTGACAATGAATTGTCTGGAAGAAACATTAGCCATGCGCGGCGCAAACTTATACATGACCTACTAAGGATAGGCGTCGATAAATGTACACCTGACGATAGTGAACGTAAAATTCGTTTGAGAGTGGCCATCGGGGGGCGTTCTTGTGGTTCCCAGTCCCAACAACGAAGAATCCAACCCCACAGCTGATCATCCAACCCACGAGCCACTACTGCTTCATCCGTAGGTCGCTCGGGCAGCCGACGCTCGACAAGATCTGCTATTACATTTGCGTCTCGAGGTCGATAGTAATACGGCTTTTTCCCAGTCATGATTTCGAGACATAGCATTCCGTAGCTCCAGACGTCCGTCGAGGGAGAGACGCACACTGGTCCACCATCCTCTTCCGGCTTGATAAGTTCTCTGGCCTGCCATCTTATGGGACTATCCCCGTTGGTTGATGAGGACATTTCGGGTGCGACCTTATTGGGGTTAATTTGGAGGTTGAAAAGTGGGAGTAAGAAACGCGTACCTGCTCAATGACCTTTGACAGTCCAAAATCTGACACGCAAGCTTTCCCATCATCCCCAATTAGAATGTTTGCAGCGCGCAGGTCACCATGCACCACATTCCGCATATGAAGGTATTCCATACCCGATGCTACGTCTCTAAGGATCGCCAATCGATTTATTACGTCTTCCCTCGAATTAATAAAATCGAATGCGCTTCCGTTCTCCATCCACGGACTGACAGAGTAGATATGCTCCTCAAAGTAGACAATGCCATAAAGACGGGAGATGTGTGGATGTTGGAGGTCACGCCAGATCTCAACTTCTTTGTGGAAGCGCTGTGCAAGAGACAAGATATTAAGAAGGTATACCAGGAGAGCTGTGAGAAACTTACCTTGCGAGCTTTCGCCGTATGGTTTAATGCACGAGCGAACTTAAGAGCAACCTAAGAGGTATGAGAGGTGGATTGAGCCTAGCAATATATTATTAACCCCTACCTTTTCCTCTCCGAGCCAAAGGCCTGATGGAACGTTTAGTATGAGAATGCAAGGGGAGCCAGAGTGAGTTCACACACCTGTAAAGACATCGTTGTAAGCCCCAAACGCAACTGCATATTTTGATACTTTCTCCACTTGACCCGTCACTTGATAGAAAGAATGTCAGTGTACGCACTCCCAACGTAGGAGAAGGTTGCATACAGTCAATCATGGGCGGCAGGAATTGAGTCTGGCGGTGGATCTCGTACAGACCTTGTTGCAGGTCACGCTGCTGGTCCGGCTGTGCTATCTGCTGTTGTAGTTCCTTAGGAGGTTGGCAGGTCAGATATTCGCACTGGAAAGGGAAGAAAAGGGGAGGCTGCGGTATACCTCCTGTATAGTCTGCATGATGTTTTGCACAGCATTCGGATCACTGGCATTGAGCGCGAGGACATCCCGCAGCCCATCGACGCTCCTCAAAATGTTCTGGAGAATTTCCCGATTTTCTGTGACGTCGCGCTCGTGGATGAGCTGAAGTTCAGCCTGCCCTCGGTGCAATTCCGCGGACGAAGCTATCTGCAAGAACGTCGGGTCAAAGTCAAGTAAACAAAGCAGGCCGGCGGTGCGTACATTGAATTGTTGCGCACAAAGGTCGATCTCCCGGTAGAGCTGCTCAAGTCCAGACTTGATTTCTCCTTGATTCACGAAGCTCCTGGCGCGACTCATGGCTGCCCAGTTTGCCGCTTTCTTATGCGCACGCTCAATGATACTACAACCAGTATGAGATAATCACCCAGGCGAAAATTTTAGTCAGCCTACCAAGTAACCTCATCTGCCGCCGCCATGACCTGTGTACCTTCCAGACCTCTGCACTTCTCGCGGAAGGCAAGCAAAAGCCTGATGCACCGCTCGCTGAGATCCTTGCATTGCGTCTGGGGGAGGGGGTTGAGAATAAGAGGAGGAGGAAACACGACAAGGAGATATACCCTGTATATTTTGACGTTCTGCACGGCTTGTGCAAGATCGATTGCTGAGAAGATACGTGAGCTGAGTCGGGGCCTGGTGAGTATTGGGGACACATCGCCACGGCTTACCCGCGGAGATAGCAATGTCCGAGCCCGGCACGTTGAGAGCATCGCCAGCTATACCGACGAGCGCTTTGAGGCTCATTGTAGGGGCGCCGTCGCTGTCGGTCGGGGTAAGAGAGGGGCATGGACGACACGAGCGTGGCGGTATATAACGATCGCGCCGAGCGCTATCTAGGCACAGGCGCCTGCGGAGGCGGTACAACAAGCTATTTCCCGCACCCGCGAGCAGTGACTGACTGCCGATTTCCCTGTAGGAAAACAAGAAATCTTATGGCACGCGATGCAAAGACTGTCCAGGCGACTGGCAAACGATGGCTTAGAACCCTGATGCTTTGCAGGCGGCCGGCAGGCACCTCTCATCACTTCCTATCTGTGATCTTTCCCCTTTCCTCCTTGCTCGGAATCTAAAAAGCAAAAGCAAAAAGAGAAATTGAAGACGGTGGGGTTCGAACCCACGCGGCATTACTACCATCAGGACTTAAATCTGACTCCTTAACCACTCGGACACGTCTTCGATAACATCGTTGGATACACTTTTGGATCATAAGCATGAAATCGATGCGCGGGTCCCCGGGGACCCACAATAGAGAGCCGGCGGACTACGCGGGAGTTCACACAAATTGGTCATCATGCATCACGTGATATTTTTTTGTGCCTTATGACTCATGAGCCAGCTTCGCCACCCAATACGGAGGACAGGATGCAGATTCAGCTTGTCATTTCTTCCTTTCAAAAATTTATCTTTAAACTCTCCACCGACTTAGATGGATTTGCTTTTGCTACCTGTTCATAGGAATTCGCGGCTATCCCGAATCTGCTTCCGCGACCTGTCGACGATATCCGTGTCTGGCGGCCGACGTACTATGTAGGAAGGATGAGAGTGCTAGTGCTTTCCCTGCATATGCAGTACTATCCCGCCGTTCCCTTCTGGCAGATTCCGCATCGCCGTCGTAAGCTTGACCGTCAGTATCTGCTAGTAAAATCGTGCGGGACACGGGCCGCATGGAAGTCCAGCGGAGTCAGTTGAAGCGCAAAAGAGTTCTGCGGTTTAGGGGCCTCGTGGGTAATACTGCAGCGGTCTGCGGCGACTGAGAGGATCTGCTCGCTTCCGTTTGATGCCATCCCCCCGCACGTATGAATAATCCTACTCGGCTCGGCTAGCCTTGAGCGCTGCTACTGATGAAAACCTGCAGGATTTATGTGTATTTCTACATATATTTTACCGTGCCCAGAGTGCGTGCAACACTAGTATCTACTAGTAGGGGGCACTACCTGCGGGATACTTTTTAGCTTGCCGCATTTATCACTGGAAAAGCCGGGATTCTCACCAATCGTCAATCTCACAGCCGTGATGGCTTCCGAACTTTTCCCAAGGACTGTCAGCGGCTGCCGGGTTCCGCGCAACAAATACATCATTCGTAACTCCATCATTATGCCTCAGTATACCTCATTTACTCATTCCCGGGCGATCGGAAGGTCCCAAACACTTGCCGTGGCTGGCCTAGCATGCTGTGTCTAGGAGTTTTTCACGCTGTGGGGGGAAATCGGTTGACTCAAGTTACATAGCACCGGGCTCCGGGCCCCGGCTTTGTCTTTCCCGGGACACGGCCGGCGAGTGCTTCTCCTTCCTCTTAATTTTGCAGCATATACAAATACTCCGAATGCAACTATCCTCCCATTCCGCAAATACCCCCTCCCTGTTCCTCTTCTTCCATGGACGTCGACGATATCGTCGAGTTGCAGTCAAAGGAGCCCAAGAGACGTAGCCACAGGTCATCTATTCTTGCCGTCTCGCTGCGTATCGACCTCGATCCTTTCTCTGAATCATCAATCCATGTTGCTTCGGAAGATGGGGATGACGAGCAACAGGAAGTCATAGTGCTGTACCGTGGTGATGGAACCAGGGAGTCCCCGTACATTGTCGACTGGGAACCCAACGATCCCGGAAATCCTTACAATTGGTCAAAGTCGAGGAAATGGCCTATGACCCTTCTGGTGTGTCCCTTGAACACGCTTCTATTGCTGATAATGGCTCACAGTTTTATCATAGCTGGCAGCGGGTACATTCTGCGTTTCATTTTCGAGTAGCTCCTACAGCGGTGGAATATCCTTCACAGTCGAGGATCTCCACATTTCTCAGGAGGTAGCTGTCCTTGGTGTTTCGTTATATGTCCTTGGTTTTGCTCTTGGGTACGTCCCGGAAACTTGTTGTCACTAAATTGTTGCATTGAAATTTGTCCGCAGTCCGCTCCTTTTTGCCCCCTTAAGCGAGGTGAGTGAATCGACGACACGTCGCGATTCTCCGTTAACTAATAGCAACTGAGTCAGATGTACGGAAGAGTAAGCTTAATCAAAGCGCCCAACAGTGCATTCCGAGATTGATGTGATTGTGTTTCAGCGATTGATATTTATGTGCACTTACGGGCCGTTTACCCTTCTGCATATGGGAGGTGCACTGTCCCAGAATGTTGCGACGCTGCTCGCTACCCGACTTCTCGGAGGAATTATGGGTTCATCGCGTATGTCAAGAATCCTGTGTCGGGCGTTTGCAAACATACTAATAGAGTTTAGCGCTTACTAATGCTGGGGGTGCCATATCTGACATGTGGATTGCCCGCGAACGTGGCATGGCCGTTGCCCTGTACTCAACAGCGCCCTTCTTAGGTCCAGGTACGCTTATTTGGGCGCGCGGGGTGTATCGGTTTCATGCTGACTTGTTTGATTCTAGTCATCGGCCCCATAATTGGTGGTTTCGTCTCGGAGAATCAGAAGCTTGGGTGGCGCTTTAACTTCTGGATAATGATGATTTTCTCCGGCGTCGTTTTTATCTTAGGAGTCCTCTTCATGCCTGAAACGGTAGGTCAAATACTTTTTCTTACGAAGATAATGGACCCGAGCACTAAAGGAGCTACTGTTCACCCATCAGTATGCGCCGGTACTTCTCCGCCGACGCGCCCGTCGCATGCGGCACGAGTCCGAAGGAAGAGCTATTTATGTTTCAAAGTTTGATCTGACTCGATCGCGTTCGCTGATACGCACTCTCAAAACTAATATGAGTCGACCTTTCGGTATGCTCCTTTGAACCTTATGCTACCTCGATTATGCATTGTTGTTTACTCATGGGAACACTTTACATAGTATTTTTATTCATGGAGCCCATAGTCACGTTCCTTGCGGTGTACGTGGGGATCGCGTACGCTATTCTGTATGCTCTCTTCGGGGCGTATCCGATCGTATTCCAAGAGCATCGTGGCTTTACTCCCGGGCAAGGTGGTCTCGCGTTTCTCGGTGTCGGGCTTGGTATCATCATTGGTACCGCCCTTACACCTGTACAAAACCGAATTTATTGGAGGGCGATGGCAAGGAGTCCGACCGGGAAAGCACCTCCTGAAGCGTGAGTTGTTTATCGACTCGAAAGTACTGTCTATAGATTCTTATATTTTTTTCAGACGCCTGTATAGTGCGATGGGTGGTGCCGTTTTGCTCCCAGTCGGTTTGTTCTGGTTTGCATGGTACGTGACCCATTGTATTCCACTGTTTATGATACTGAAGGTCAGATCAAATTATCAGGACGGCTGACCCTCCAATTTCGTATTTCTCGCCTATTTTTGCCGGCGCGCCATTTGGACTGGGTATCGCCACGATCATGCAATCGCTCACTGCATACATGATGGATTCCTATTCGATTTACGCGGCGAGTGCCATTGCCGCGACAGTCGTGATGCGGTCAACGTTGGCGTGCGCCTTCCCATTGTTCAGTCCTTTCATGTTCGCCAGGTTAGGTGACAGTTGGGCGATGAGTGTGTTCGGATTTTTAAGCGTTGCGTGCATGCCATTGCCAGTGTTGTTCTGGGTGATTAGGTTTTCTCAAAGCATTGACGATTGAACAATACTGACTTTTACCCGCATTATTACCTCTAATTCGTTTTCAGAAATATGGACCAAAAATACGCGCAAAATCAAAGTACGCAATCAAAGACGAGGAAAGGGCGCCAACCCCAATCAACATAACATTGGAGGCCTCCCGTTCCGAGAGAAAACTTGGAATCAAGGACATTCGACAGATTGTTTGATTATATATGTATTCGGACTGTAGATAGAAGTGTGGACAGTGCGACCTGATAATTTATCCCCGCATGAGCAGGTATCATTGCAGTAATTATTTTCTACTTTACACCAGTGTTGTCGCTAAGTAAGTACTAGCCTGCAAATAATATGTTTGGCTTATGTAAAAGACAGAGGCCGCCTACGACTCGCGAACATCGGACTCTGGCCTTTTCAGAGTCCCTCCTGAGGGTCTTCCAGGGCTCCCTTCTCACAAAATCTTTCACCAACTTGTCGTCTCCGACGAGAGCGACATTTTCACACTCCTTTCCCCCCGACCCGATTTTTCTGGTTGGGTCCAAATCACCTCCAAACATTCTTGGAATTTGCTGCGTTTAAGACGATGTCAGCGACGACGGAGTATTCTTCGGACGCAGGAAACCAGGAGAGTCCCACGGCGGCAAGTGTTGCGCTGCCCAACGTCTTCGTTACCCCTCCAGAGGAGGAGCTCAACGTGCCACCGTGGTGTTGTTTTGACGCAGTCAAAGACGCGCAGCCGGGTGCACTCGCGTACGAAGACCAGTTGAACGCAGAACTTGACTACAGCGCCCACGCCGGAGACGATGCCTTTGACGAAGACGGCGAAGAGATTGCGCCCATAGCCGTTGCAGATAGAGAGGAACGGGAAGATGTGTTTGTCATGCACAGCTTGGTGGCAGAAGCGGAGAATCTTAGGGAGAAGTTGAGGTCGCTCGAGCTGTCTGTTCGCAACCGACCGACGACTACCCTTCCAACTGATGAGGAAAACATCAGTGGTCCAGAGGCGGTCTCCGCTAGTTCTAGTCCACCCGTCGAACCAGAACCGCCAAAGGTATCTCGGAACAAGTCGTTTTTCTCATTCAAGTCGATACGTCGCAAAAAATCTCGCAAAGATATTGATTCCTCTGCTGAATCTGGCTCAGTCTACAATACCGAAACAGCACGGGCATCAGCGGAGAACGATCATAACTTTGAAATAGTGCAGCGCCCAGGATCGCCTGGTACTGATTTAGAATTGTTGGCATCGCAAAACGCTTCGCGCAAATTGGGTTTCTTTTCTCGCCGATTCAAACTATCGACGAAGAAAACATTAGGGGACGGAATCGGACTGGGCTTAAAAGCGAAGCATTCCATGGACATCCATCGCTCTTGCGAGACGTTGGTCTCACCGCGGTTGTCTCAGGATCCAGGTCACACTGTAAAACGTCGTTTCTCATTCTTCGACGTCCCTCGTAGCCGATTCTCGACATCGTCGCAGTCTACCATTCCCACCGTCCCTAGCATCGTGCTCAATGCAAATACGTCGAGTTCGTCGCTGGCAACATCATCAGTGCCGCCCACACCTGGAGGCGACGGTTCCGAATTCACTTCACTCCCGAGTACACTTATTGAAGGGTCCGGAAAGGACCTTCTACCGGAGCATCCCCCTTCATCTTTAATGTCGGTGATGGACGTTTCTGTTGAAAATTTAGCTGCATCATTGTCACTCCCGTCGTCGTACAGTGCCGCGACGGATGTATCGTTCTCACTGGACCCGCTTCATTTCGAATCGTTGCAATTCAACTCGGACGACTTTCCATGAGCATACCCGTATACCGTAAGATACCAAGCAGTATAGTCTGTTTACCTTCGTGATCGCATGCCAACTTGAAAATATTAAATAGTTTATATTGGTATTTGATATCCCATTCCCCTCGTTGTGCACCCACCTTAAATTGTTGGAGGATCCACATCATTTTATTGGACTGTAGATCAGCAGACGTGCTAGTCAGTATATATATAGATATATACATAGGGCTGCACAATTAATTGCTGCATAATAGTCTGTTTAGCGGGGCAGAAGGACTTGGCACCTCTTCGACATGCTGTCTAATACTTTTCGGCCAAGACTGACACGGCAGAATTGAGCACATACTAATAATCAATAAATAAAAACTCACTCATGGCAACCAAGGACGTCCAACCAGTGAATGGATGACTAACAAACAGTAAGCGGATGTCTGCGCGTAAATTTTGACGTGGTTTACCTTCGTCGACCTTCTCCTGTCAGCGGATCGTATTGCTCCCAGACAAATCCGGTGCGTTCATACTCCTTGAAAACGTTGTCGACAACATTCTTGCGCAGCTCAACATATATTTCCCTTGCTCTGGATTGATTGGGGCCCGGTTCCTTGGCGTATTTCTGTTGAATAATTCCGTAAGTCCAAAGTATTCCCTATACATATTTACTACTAGGAACACTTGCCTTGTACAGAGAACTCAGCGCCATATAGTTCATTTGAATCCAAATCGGGCCTTTCCAGTAGTTCTCCCCCTTCCCGAATTCAGGATGAGATGCTGATAAACTACGGATGCCGTAAGGCGACCAAAGATGGTCAGGCGAGCGAAGAATGTCCAGAATGGGCCCCAGGTGTGGGGAAGACGGCTCAAGCAGACCAAGTAAGAAGGGGAAGAGGGAAAGATAGCCCTTGTGACAGATCAGGTAAGATTCGTCTGTAGTTTGTGCTTGAGCGAAATTAATAGCACGTAAAGGGAAGGAAGCTCACCCTCAGAGTTAATGCCCACATCACAGTACATCTGATCCTCTTCGCTCCAATGCAAGTCCTCGAGGTTGTCAAGGATCGCCTTCTCAATTGATACGAATGACTTTTCGTCGTCCGTTTCTCCAATGTATCCAGCAATATCACGCATCGTTCTCGTAAAGAAGGCCATCCACGACATTAAGTCCAGGTGCAGTTCACCTGCATGAGGAGGGCCCCGAGGATAATCATCCATCCCACTCGTAAGCACATGGTCCTCTGAACGTCCCCGCCACCTGTAGGCCTCCGTACGAGAGCGTGCCACCCGCCCGTATTGCTTGATTTGTCCGCGTTGAGTGCGGCGGAACCAATCATAGTGCCTGCGGAGTTTGGGATAAATCGAGCGCAAGAATTCTTGCGCAAGTTCAGGGTTCTTGAGATAGACATCGCCCGTCGAGGGTGATAGATCACCAGAGAAAGCCGACTGCATGTCCAAACCGAAATCCAGTCCTAGATCGGCGTCAGAAGGCTCAGTTGCATGTAACTTCAGTCTTTCAATGAACGCGGTCACTGCCATCGTCAGCGTAGGAGGGTTGGCGTATGATGGAACTTGGATGATGAATTCTTCAGGGACCTTGCTGCGAGCTTCTTCTCCCAAGATCTGCTCACGCGCCACCCAGCCATCTTCGTCAATAAGGTTGATCCAGTCCTTAAGGATTTCCAAACTTCGGAGACTCAATTCGCTTGTGGTCGAGGGAACACAAAAGACACTTACCTTAGATCGTTGTCCCAAGCCCCAATATGTAGCAGATGAAACCCTTCGTCCCTGTCGAATAATCTTTGGTAAGGCACTTTAGTTTGAGCTTGAATAAGCTACACTCACCAGTAAAAGCCTCTTGGGAAGAAACTTCTGCTCGGCGTAGCGGTCAGCAGGGCCCTCGGCTCTGTTAGACTAGGTCCAGCTTTCTTCTCTTCTTCTTCTTCCATCTCATCTTCATCCCACTCGCGCGAAACACTAGGATCAACCAAAGAATCTCCATAGAAGTAGCCGATGCCGCCTAAGAGATTGGAGGTAACGGCTTTCGAAAACGCGACTACCGAGTCGGAGGCGCCTTCAGGCATGGGGAATTTTACGTTGAAATTTCGAGCATACTTCTCTTGTAAAGCAGGGATTCCATTATCAAGTACGGATGCTGAAAAGATATGATTAAATGGAATTAATTCAAAGTTAGAGAGGCCCAAGGACGTCGCCGCCCTTGGTACTTACAGCTTAACTTATGTTTCGCGCTTGCGCTCTCATAGAACACGTCAAACTGGAATTCTCCGTCAAATGACTTTTGGACAGCAAATAAGTTGCTCGACGTGTAAATCTCGTCTGGAAGTTGAAGAACAAAGGATGGGTCCGGAGCCCCTTTCGCAGGATCCTGGTACGGAGTAATTACGTCCTGGGCGTGCTTAAGTACGGAGTTCATCAGAAGGTCTGGTATAATTGTAAACGTGAGAATTAGAGAAAACGAAAAGGACCCAATTCACGCGCCTCGGGCTCTCCAGACGTCACCCGGAGGTGTACGCATACCCATAAAATGCGTCTTCCCAATACGCTCGGAAAAGGCGTGAGCATGTGGACCATCCGTTACAGCGTTGTTGTCCGGACCTATCTCGCAATTAGACGAAGTTTGCAGGAGCTTGTTTAGGAGCCTTTACCATCCAGTACACGGATCGTAAACTCGCCAAGGTCCGGAGTACTACCAGAGAATTCTACCGGGCCCTCCAGACCCTGGAAAGAGAACTTGTCAATACAAATTAATAGGCCGTTTGTAAAACACACTCGCGTTTTCGTCCTCATCAGTGGTCATTTCTAACCCACCCAGGCCATCGACTCCAAAATAGAACATGAACGATGTCCGGGAAGGCACCCCTATGTGTACGAAAGGATTTTAGTTGTGTGGGATATAGGACATAATACTAGCTGAACTTACCCGGCTCTAACGGCTCTCCTTTAATTCTGGCGGCCCAGCTACCGCCGTGCTCGCCACCTTGTACCTTTAAGAACTCTGTGGTAATAATCACATTATTGTGAGGATCCTTGAGAGTCTGTACGCCTCCTTCTCTAGCGTCGTGCTCGCTCCAGGTATAACCAGACAGCCCATCGCCTTGGTCACAGGCATGACGGGCCTCTAAAATTGCAGCACTTTAGCCCTTTGCGACGGACTAAAAGTCAAACGGGACTCACTCTGGAAGGACTGATAGTCCTGTGTCCCGTGCCATATTAAACCCGCCATAAGGGACTGGGGAAGACGCGGCCGCAGACCGAAGTACAGGTTTGGCCGGTATGTGCCCCATAGCAAGGACTGCGAGTCATTTGAGGGTGCTGCGATTGTCGAGGTGCTCAGGAGAAGGGGACCCAGCAGCAGCGGGAGAAGGGTACGCATACGGACGAGAGCAGTACAGTGCGCGCTCTCGGCTGCGCTCACTGGACACCGTGCTAGTAAGTACTGCGAGCCTCAGGAACTGACACGTCTATAGCAGTCGCGTTTGGGACATTTGTTTCCGGGTCACGCTCCGTCACACAGCGCGTTAGAGTTGCCCAGTTGGGGTTTCCTGAGTCACAGAAGTCACTGCGGCGCCGGCCTCGCCACTAACAGCCACCGTCATCCGCGCAGTCTGCCCCGATCTTGTTCTTGACCTTCATCTCCAACCCGCTCAACTTTGCCCCCCACATCTCACTGCACAACAACAATGCGTTCAAAGTTCAAGGACGAGCACCCGTTTGGTGCGTATCGCTCACATCTGACTGCGCAGAACGTCTCATGAATGTCTTGTCTCTAGAGAAGCGCAAGGCTGAGGCTGAGCGCATCCGTCAGAAGTATCCTGACAGGATACCTGTATGTGATCGGTAATGGGCCGTGCCATCGCGTGACTCACATTAATATCTATCAGGTCATCTGCGAAAAGGCAGACAAGACCGACATCCCGCCTATTGACAAGAAGAAGTATCTTGTCCCATCCGTAAGACAATCGTCGTTATGTCGTACCCGTGCCGACTTGATATATAATATGGCTTCCGCTTTAGGACTTAACTGTCGGGCAGTTCGTATACGTTATCAGGAAGCGAATTAAACTTGCGCCAGAGAAGGCGATATTTATCTTTGTGGACGAGGTGCTTCCGCCCACAGCAGCATTGATGAGCGCGATCTATGAAGAGCACAAGTGCGTTTGCTACTAATTCTGCGGACTATCGTACGCGAACACTCATGCACTATCAGGGACGAGGATAACTTCCTCTATGTGAGCTATTCAGGGGAGAATACGTTTGGGTGGGAAGAACTTCCTTCGGACGCGTAGGCGCTTGGATGACTCAGGTGTCATTTGTGCGCAAGTGGCCTAACTCCTTTCAATGTGGACAGCCCTTTGCATTTCCGTAGCAGAATTCCCCGACAGTGTTCCCAGTCTCCCTTATCTGTATATCTCAATGCCCCTCTCGAATCGCCGCTTTTGAAGGTTACACTTGTATTCTACGTTTGTTTCCTCCACTTTCACCCAATGCTATGAATAATAAGACTACATGGCGACTGTGCTGCCTGCCCCCTCAGGCGGACGTGAGACTTGGTCACTGGCTGGTAAGTGCAGCACTGAGTCAACGATTGTGATAAAGCCGGCGCTTTAATAATCGTCAATTTCCGAAGTGTTGCCGCTTGAATGGGAAGGCGCAGCGTTGTTGCGTCAACTCATCAGACCTGTTATCTCGATGGTTTGCACGGATCTCTGCTAGATCTCTTGGATAGAGACAACCGGTTTAATAATGTTAGGAAGCTCATCTGCTTCAACCCCATCCTTTGCTCTTACTATGTCTATTCTCGCCTAAGGCAAACAGACCTCTCACCGTCTTTGCATGATAATCTTACCGCTCATCTGAGACTTGTGAGCAAACTTATACCGAGCTTTTGATCATGTATGCTCCCTACTAGGCGCTTCGTGTATATCCTCGTTGTTGGTCAAAACGGTCTATGCTTACAATGCAGACGGAGCAATTTACATACTGTGCATCTACTTTGACAGCTGGATGTTCGACTCAAGTAGTAGGCCTTCCTCCCCCTTGCTCAGGTTGTGCTCTATGCTCTTGTATTACTTGGTGTCTCCCTCCTACGTATTCCTCCGCATATTCTTGCAACGATCATGTGCTGCTCGATGGCATTCGGCTCTAGTGTGATAGTGTGTAGGTGGCGCACTTCTGTCTATCACCTCGACGGCTCCAAACCACGATTCGTGAATACAATCAGACTTGGTTGCTGACTTTTTATCTTAGTGTTACTCATCCTGCTTAACGGATGCTCAATAGCACTCGCGGTCCTACCATTCGCCTATGGCCGAATTCAGTGTGAGTACGATTCGATCACCAACGACCTTTGTCCTACTACGCGACGTATGACCATAATACCAGCATTTCAGGTATTCCAGCTAGCCATGGCAGCAGGACCGTTGGTTCTCACTATGCTACTGTGTGTCTTCCACGAAGTTCTCTGTGCGTCTTCATGGGCTTGCTAACATCCAGGGGGCGCTTTCTAGATTTTGTTGCGTGGTGATGGGGAGGAAGTCAAAATCGCCCCTTGAAACATTGATATACGTATTAGTATTGTCCTTCAACGTTGGTGAGCGCTGGCTCTGCTACGGAAGAGTTCAAGTATCCTGCTAACTCCTCACCCCAGTTGCATCCGTATTAATAACATTACGGTGGGTTCATCATGAATTGCGACAGGACTACGATAAAGTTCCAAAGACGTCTTTAGTCGTCATTGTGGCGGTATGTGTTTCATGGGCGGCTACACTAACAGGTTTGTCTCCGTAGTCAGCTCGGATAGATTTATCTGAGGCCTCTTAATAACTCCTGGCAGCGTTCCTCGGTTTCTTCCTTGCAGTCATTGAATGGTGTGCGGAACGCTTAAGTCGCGCTCGTAGTAGCGACCCGCGACGTCCGCTCCAACTGCAACAACATCATGGAACATTGCCTATGCAGCTTCCGTCTCCAGCATACATGCGAAGCTATCCGTCATACACTGACAGTGTCGAAAACAAGTTGACCAAGGCCGATGATAGAAATCGCATGTACCCCAGCTAAATTGGTTAAGATTGGAATGTGCAAATGTACAGGTGTCAACGTAGAGTAAAGTCCCTGCATGTCGGTAGCCCATTCTGTAATAAAGAGTGCACGATGTACTTTCGTCGTTTTCTCCGAAACTTGATCTGTGCCTATGGTAGCAGTATCGAATACGAGGTTCTGCGATCGTCATAAGATTATTTCTTCAGACGGAGGTATCACTGATGACTCTTCCACGTCTCCTTCTACGCCTGCGCTTTCTAGTCCATCAAAACCAGTATCTGAAAGAGCGTCGTAGGGTAAATCATCAAATTCCTCCCAATAGAGTCCACCATCCTCCAGCTCATCTGATTCTTCCGGGAACGAGCTCGGTATAACCTCAGCGCGCGAATTATCGACACGGTCCCGAGAACTCGGCAGCTCGACTGTCCCAGCGCGTACGAACTGGCTTCTGTTGGGCGACTTGAGATCACCAGAAGGAGCTGCTGAACTTGAAGATGCCCCTTGAGGGAGCATGTTGCTGCCGGCGGGACTGGCGGGACTGGCCTTGGATAACGCCGTTGCATAGCCCTTTTGGGGGTTCCGGACGAATGATGTATCTGCAGGCTGGGGTACTTCACCGGCTACCGCAGAGAGGCCTTGTTTTGTGATGACGAAATCGACGGAATTTAACATCGAAACGGAGCTGAATATCACGGAAAGTCGTCGGATAAGAATGGGTTGGTCAACATCCGCGCCGACATCCGCTGAACTAGACGGATGCGACGAGCGTATCACGCCCTCAGACTCCACCCGTCGCCGTTTCAACAGGGGCGGATGCTCGTCTGGATATCTGCGTCTATTCGTCCGGGTGAACATGATCCGAGCGTTCAGTTGATTGGCCCATACAAGACCCAAACTCGCTTCTTTTAAATTCTCTCCGGGAATCGAATGCGCCGAGTTAAACCACCGTGCCTGGTCACGATAGACTACATCGCTTTCAAGCTTTCCCTCCTGAGGATATGATCCAGATGGATGGAAGACATCCGTGACTTCATTGATCACGACGAAAGCTATGTTATCTCTGGCAGCGAGGGAGTGCATGACACGAGATATTTCAGAAAGGCTTTTTGATCGCTCGACGAGTGTTAAAGTAGTCGGCTTTTCCGTTGTATGAAACAGCGCCGAAACCGAGTCAATGACTACTAACCTCACGGGCTTTCTCGCAGGATCCTTGGAAAGGCTACTTTGCAATGCTAGAAGCGTAGTTTTCAACGTATGCGTCATAAGCTCAATCGTAGGTACTGCAATTGTGTGTACGTCTGAGAGGCTACAGACCGAAGGTGATAACAGAGGGTGTTCTGTGGCCAGCTGAGCAAGTCTCTTGGTAGGGATCCCGCAATGCGTGGTAAAATAACAGGCGGAACCGGAGAGACCGCCCAAAATTGGCCGTACCTGAACGAGGAGAGATAGCTGAAGAGCAAACTGAGTTTTCCCGGAGGCGCTGTTGCGACGTCAAATCAAATTAGATACGGGAAGCGTTGTAGCTTACCTCTCGCCGGACAACTCCCAAACCATGCCAGTTCTTATACCCCCACCAAAGACACTGTCTAAAGATGCGTCTCCGGTTGTGAACTTGTCATTTCCGACATCTACAACACGCTCAAGCTGAGCGGACGTTGAGGCAATCTCCTTGCACACGTTCTCAAAAATTGACTGTGCTTCGCTCAGTGATACCTTCAACCTCTTTGACAGCTCCCCAGATGGTATTAAGAGAACATCTGAGGCTTCCTTAAAGTTACCTGTGAATAAAATTGGTTTAGCGCAGAGATCTTTACGTCGGAAGGGACGCACATTTTCTCAGTAATGCTTTTTGTGCAGATGAAAGAAACTTCAGATCATTGAGAACATTTGAACTATTATCCATGTGTCACCCTAGCAGTACATATGCGCATATCGTGCAAATACTGAAGGAAGAAACCTTTGTTCGAACGCAGATTGTGTTAAAGGCTCCGGGACATTTGCAAGTTGAAGGTGATCTGTTCCGGTTCGACTAACTTTACGACAGAATCAAAGACCTAGTCGTGACCGTCGCGTCGTGTCACACTCAGTAGCTAATATTGGATATTTCCTTTAACCACCTCAAGTTGGCGGCAACACTTCTCTTCGACATAGTCCTGCACACTGGATTGTGCACTCTCCCTTTTCAAATTTCAAGCAGTTGAGACAGTCGAGGTGCCACTGAATCACTTAAAGGAGAGTACATGAGCCAGCTAAGTGCGAGGCAGGGTGCGCTGGTGCTACTCATGTATTCAATTACAATCAAGATTTGGCTTGGCTGTACTAACATGTCCGCTGTAGGAGGATACCTCCTACAGACTTATCGTGGTTTATCGAATGTTCCATATCAAAGACTTTCCGCTCTCATTACCACCACGATGGCAAACGGTCTGAGGCTCGAACATTTCTCTCGCGCGCGACAAGATGGGATCATGGACTCCCAGGAACCGGCCCGAAAGCCATTGCGTATCTAGCAGTCGCGGATTTGGAGCTCGGAGAAATACAGCCACCTTTGTGTATGCCGTGGTCTGTGATTGTCCGGCAATACTCCAATATTTTCTGTTCGAGTAGCGGATCAGCGCCGCGGGGTTTGGCTGACTCTGGTTTTTCCGGCGTCAGGACATTCGCATGCTCTGTCTCTAGTCCGGGACTGGCTTCATCGCATATTGCGATATGTTTATCACCCAACTCGCCTATGCTATTGTCTGAAATTTCCCAACAATACTCGAGTATTTGTCTGTCGATCGGAGTACCCTGGACGATATCTTCGTCTGCGCGAACTGACGAACTGAGTCTGCTTCTGGTTGTATCCTTGGGACTTGTATCTGGTGGGGTTTTCTCTGAGGAAGGCGCTGACGGCTTCGTCACGGAGTCTGAAAGACTTTCAGGCTCACTGGCACGGATGTTTGTGCAATTAGCCATCGCCAACGGTGCCGTATGGGGAATAGAAGCAAACCTTGCGCTTGAATAATTAAAACTGACACCATCCCCTGACGATCCGTCGCTTTCTGAATATATGGACTCCTCGCCCGATTCATCGAGGTGGAAGTCGTACCACCAAACACCTTTTGGAACATGATTACTCGTGTGAGAACTGGTATCTCCAACGGTATAGATCGTTTCACTATCTCGATGATATGTAGCAAGGTCCTCTCCGGTACCAGAGACAAGAATTTCAGGAAGCACTGCATTTTGTTTGGTTTTCTCGTCACCTTCGGCTCCTGGAACTTTACGGATATCAATAACAGGTCGATCACCTGGGCTGGGATGTTTAGAACCAAGAGGCCTAAAAGAGGCGATAATCTTGTCGAGCTCGGCACTTCCCTCAATCACGACGACTGACGCAGGGAACATTGACGTGTCAGTTATGACGAGCTTTGGAATGTGCCCTCGTTTTTTCTTGGCGGACTGGCGAGCGGCCAGAAGTCGTCGACGTAGGATGACGATCAGGACAATGATGAGCAGCGTAGAAGAGGCGCCGACGACCGAGGAAATGATGATGACAATTGAAATGAAAAGAGTGGAAGAGGTTAAAGGAGTGGATTGCGTAGGGGCCATAACGGGATGAAGAAAAGATAAATGAGAGTTTGTTGAGGGCAGCGATTGGAAATACGGTGATATACGAGGAGGCTGGACGGAAGTGGCTGGCAGGAGATGTAAACATTAGTACAATTAGGGAATGAAAAGGCACCTGCGCTTTCGGTATCTACTGCTTTAAACCTCTTAACGTTTCCCAGTGGCAAAGTGTAAGCATTTGTGGTAATCCTGTTCCCATGTGTAGGGACACCTCGGATCGCAAAGGTCAAATGGGCAAGGGCCGATGTTTAGGCTTTAATGAACCCGCAGGTCCGGCACTACGAAGTATGTATGTGTGTTCATCACTAGATTCACTATATTGAAGGCAAGCAATCGCGAGTTATTTCAGTGATTTCCTGGAGCGATGAGAAAAGGTACATTTTTTGCAAATTAAATTAGGGATCGACACAGGTCAATAGTAGTTTCTCTGTCCTCGAAATCCTCCAATTTCAGAAGTACAAATAAGCTTAAAGGTATAACAAAGGAATTCCGATAAAATTGGGACCTAAGGTTGCTCAAGAATTCAAGGGTGGCTCGCTTTCTAGTCACCGACCGCCTCTCACTCTCGTAGACAAACTTTCTGAACTCCCTCCCCGGCCAAGGAGACCACCAATGCCGCCCACAACATGTGACATCGCATCGGTAATTTGCCTGTTCTGCGATTGAGTATGTTTGATATGGAACAGTCGTACGTTTGTGGCATTCCAGATACCCAGAGGTGTCATTCCGCGAACGTAAATTTCACCCCATATAAGTGATGTCAACCAAATCATTGAGGACTCGGACCACTGAGACACGATAATCAGATTAATGGGGGAAAAAGACTGCAGAAACATACGCACAAGGAACTTGCGCGAAGGTGGAGGGGGTATTTCCGGCAGTACTTTATGTATAGACGCGGAGCGAAGGAAATCGATAATTGCAGATGTCGTGTTTGACCTGCCTGTTGATGATTGAATACTCTGTACTCTAGGCAATAGCTCGGATATCATGAGAAGGACCGTGTCGAGGGGGAGCCTTTCGTTGTTTGGAGGGAATGAATAAACATGCTTGTTGCGGACTAAGATAAATATATGCTCACCCTTGCTGCCACGAAGTCACCCAGTCCTGCGTTGGCACAAATCCGTTCCTTCCGACACCAGCAGCAGCTATCCTTTCAAGACTGCCCGTAGTGTCAAGAGAGTCCGATCTCTGACGCTCACGCATTTTCCCCCTGGCCTTCTCCGACCTCGACTGAGATGAATCGCTGCTACTTGGCGACGTGACAGTCTGTGCTGAAGCAACTTGCTCCGCTTCACTGACGTGGTTCTCTTGAATTGAATCGCTGCGTGCGGGCCGGGGGCGATCGCGAGGCATACGAGCTTCCAAATCAGGTTCAAGTGACATACCCAAAGCGTCTCTACTCTCAGTGGTTAATAGCCTGGCTTTCTCGTGTTCAGGCGCCTCATGTCCAGCGATATCAGCCTGTTTCCCCTTGAGCGCCCCAGTCTGTCGCTTTGCCTGTTCTTCCTTTGCAAGCTGTACCCGACGGATCTCCCTAAGGCCACGTGCCAGAGTGAATGTTCCTAGGTCCTCAAAGGTTTTGTGTGAGCGAAGAATTGCATATGTGAGGTTTGGGTTTTCGTCCAGGTGATTCAAGATGACACCGTTGAACACTTCTAACCTAGTATAGGGATGAGCTTGAGTTTGAGTTATTAAGCCCATGCTAAGGAAACCTCACAGGAAGAACAGCAGTCTGGGGTGACCCTCGTCCGAGAGAAGGAATGTTGGATTTGTGAAAGCGGCAAATAGAGAAACAAGCCGGTTAGACGAAACGACCGACAAATGTTTAAAAAACGGTGCCGAGTTGGAAAGCGCAATAATAAGCGCAGGATAGAGGGAATTGAGCGTGCCGGAAGTGGTTGCTACCACTGAGTAAATTGACTTAGAGATGTTTTTAGCTCGTCAACAATTTATGACAAGCGTTGAAAGAACTCACATTTATCATGAAGTCTCCAGCCGTACCCTGGCACGCCCATTTTGCCGGAAGCTGTATTCTTATAGGCGTCGTGAGCTTGTCGTTATAGGCGCGTTCAGCCGACAGCGTCTGTAGAATGTAAGAAATAGCTCGACATAATCCATGTTGCTCTGCACACAATCAACAAACAGCTGTCTTCATAAAAAGGAGTAAGGACATACCTGGCTTATCCTTGGATTCCATGAAATAGCATAACAAGTACGTCATGAAGTTAACTGCTTTTTCCGACTCAAATATGTAAGTGCGAAATTTCTGTAGACGACGTCAGTGATGACCCTTAGGCATGAGGAGTCAGGTCTCTCGCCTTGTTGAGTTCAATCATTTTCCAGAAAAACGTAACTTGGAAGAAAACACAATATAAGTAAACGCAGGAGGGCGTACGCATCATACACTCACTCGTCTCAAGCAAGTGTGGTATAGGTTTCCTCGATCCAGGCAAAAGGTTGTTAACAGCTGCCATGTATTGCTCCAAAATACCTAATATTCCATTAGCGATGAACGTGAAGTCAGCTGGCCGGTGCTGTCAGTAAATAATGTTAGAGAAATGGGTCCTTGCATGCTGAAGTGAAACCTTACCAGCTTCGCCAGGAAATATCGGAAGGCATTTGTCTTCACTGTCGGCGTTTCAGACAAGGAGTCCGTAGGACTGCCTAACACATCTCCTGCAACTCCGCTCCGGAAATCCAACAGGGCACAAAGTACCTGTAGCGCCTCGCCGACCAATGTCAGCTTCACATCCTCGCCCTTGAACACTAAATGATTGTAAGGCAGTGCTGCTGCAACACTACCTATCCCTGACGCGGAACTACTAGGCTGCGACGAGTTCATTATGGTGTTGAGCAAAGAACAGAGAATTGTGAGGACGTGTCTCCGAGGCGTCTGTTGAACGAATACGATGGAATACGGTGATGGACTCGTTAAAAGGGACGTTGGTGGCATATAGATCTGCTTAGAAAGGAGGACAAGAAGCAAACGTAGAACCTCCACTTTATTCTGATCATGGGCGTGGTTCGGGCCCGGGTCAATGGTCGAGCCAACGCCTTTCTCCCTGCCCGACCCGGTATAAATGCCTAGCGAACCATCAAGGATAACGAGGAACGACGCACCATATTACATAGTTTATCTTGTAATGATCTACCTGAAGTTTACTCGGCAGAGTAAATCCACAGCAAAAAAGCAATTCTATCGTACAGCTTATCAACTTCTCTGCAAGCGCAGGAAGCGCCTTCTTCTTTCCGTCTACACTCTGTGCTCTCATCTGGCCATCCGGACTTGTGGGAGATTTAGGCATATCTTCGTCCTCCTCGTCATCAATCACGAACTGCGGGCGCTCATCCACGGAATTGTTTCGTGCGCTATCCGCGCCCTCTCGCATCTCTTCGCGCTTCCAAAGAATAGCCTTTTCTATTTCTCCATATTCCGCCTCGAATAGGACTGGAAGAACACGCTGCAGAACACGCAGACAATTTAATACCTCTTTTGTGGGATCCCGCTGACCGGATTGTGCAGAGACGCCTGCACTTGTCGCAGCAGTTTTTATGAACGATGTTGCGAAAGACCCTACACCGGTAGAGGGGGCGGTAGGAAACGTGGAGTCCAAGACTAAGTAGAAAAGACGCGTAGATATGACGCGTACTAGCGTGGCAACATTCTCCGGGGCATCCGTGAGTGCTCGGCGAACTGGACAGCTCATTATTGAAACGCTCATTATGTTTAGCAGCCCTGCTCACTATCATTTGAAGATATCAGGGAAAAGGCGTCCGACGGAGTGTCGAATAGCGTGGTGTACTAGGAGCCAGACCGGTCAGCTTTCCAGAAATGCGTAGTGCGCACTCAACGCACCTGGTCCCAGTACGCGTCAGCAGGATCGATATTCTACGAGATGCATGGACCGCAGTTAGCCCTTCGGACCATCCAGGGGCCAGCTGAACACGTACTCTGCTCTCTGCGAGTTTCCTAATACCGCCTGATTGGGTCCTGAACGACAACTTGGCATCGTCACCAAGAATGCCGAACGGGGAGGCCAGCTTTTGTGGGAGTTTTGCAAACATTTGAGAAACTTTCGCTCGTTGTCTGAAGTGTTGTAGTCTGGGTTTCTGTCATCCACTGAAGAGCATGGCAAACCTAAGTAAGCTGATCGGCCGGCGGTTGGACGGCGACGAGGGCACTGCGCACGGCGATGCACGTGCCCGAATGCGAGAGGTACCTGACTACCTCAAAAGGAAATCGATATAGCGGCGACGCGTCCAGCTAAAGACGCGCTTTTACTGACGCGTTCAAGTCCAGTTGTACACTTTGAGGACCATGTCAGTGTACGAAACACTGTGCGTACTGCATCCAAAGACATCATCATCTGCTGATATGATATGAGCAGGCCAGTTCCAGAGGGTCCGCTTGGTCGCGCCTGCTCTGCTCAGGCCGTGCTGCCTGAAGACACGCCGTCTTTCGTGCTCGGTTCATCTCATAAATCATACAAGCATCAGTTCGCAAACATTTACTATGCACGTCTTAACCTTCTCAAGGGAGAGGCCGAACGAAAGGCCAAGGAAAGATGGCGGGGTCTGAGTGGTAGGTGCTCAAGGTTCATGTCAACATGGGTCACTATAGTATATCACCTTTAGGCTCTCCGCCTCTCATTCCTCGTGTCTTGGACGTCAAAAAGTCCCAACTGTGCTTTATTGTCGGGACGGTATATATGGACATGCCCGGGAAACCGAATGTTCTCGAGGATGTCGCACGCGACGTGTGTTCCGTTTTCCCGAGTCTTTCCCTGACTTTGTTCGCTCATTTCTGCGCTTGCCTTGCTATAGAGGTCACTGCCTTCTCTTCCTGACCGCTCGAAATATCACTCTCCAGAAGACGAAATCATGCTGGAGGATGAGTCAGGTCGCGTGCAGCTTGTCGGAGAGGCATTGCGACGGATTATTGACGATTCGGACCAAGAAGGGGAGGCAATGGAAGGTAGCCAGAGTGGTTGGGGAAATCTACTCGTTACCGGGGTAATTATGGCAGCACTCGGTCAGGAGACATCATCAGGAGCGTTTGAAGTAAAGGATATCTGTTTCGCCGGAACGGCGCCTATGATGTACAAGACCGTGATTACTGAAGACGAAGCAATGGACATTGACGGTACGCTGGCTATAAGCTTCTATATACTGTAAGTGAGTGACTTAACTAAGTGACACGAATGCAGGGGGTGAGGCACAAGACAATTGGGTGGGGTTCATATCGGGGCTTGAAATAGAAGAGTCGTCTGCATCAGATTTACGCGTTCAAGCACTGGCAGCCTTTTTAGCCGGAGAGGGAGGTGGACAGGCCGAGCAAGGTTTCGTCGCTAAGATATCACGGTTAGTTATAGCTGGAAACTCCCTTGCCCCAATGACGACAAACGTTGAGAAGCAACCCTCCGTGATTGATGCCGGTCCGAGATCGGTAAGTATCTCATTCGTTCCCCTGCGTAAGTAAATTTTGACGTCGTTGTTTTTATTGCAGAAACGCTTTGGTCAAGAAGCGAGCAGCTTTTCGTCGGTTCCTACAGACACTCTCGACGATTTCCTTCTCGATGTCGCGCAGATAATGCCTGTGCATCTGCTCGCGGGCGCGACAGATCCTTCTGGCATTATCCTTCCCCAACAGCCCCTCCCTCGAGCTATGTTTAATGCTGCCAATAAACTTGGCAGCCTCAGTTGTGAAACTAATCCCGTATGGCTTGGCCTTGAAAACACGCTTCCAGGCTCTTCATCTGACAGAATACAAAAGCGCTCTTTGCTCGTACATTCGGGTCAGTCACTCGAGGACATGTACAAGTATGTTCCGTCTCCTCCAACTAGTCGCCTCGATCTGGCATGCGCAACGTTGCAATGGCGTCACGCTGCGCCATCTGCACCCGATACTTTGTGGTGTTATCCTTTCCTGACCACTGATCCGTTTGTGCTGCATCGGACGCCCGATCTTTTTGTTCTGGGCTGTCAACCTGAGTTCGCGACGCGAATAGTCAGTGACTACGACGATGGGGCGCACGGGCAGGGGCAAGGGGAAGAAAAAAGATGCAGGGTCGTGCTCGTACCTGGATTCAAAGATACGGGAACGCTGGTCCTGGTAAACATGAGGAACCTGGAAGTGAGGCGCATGGAATTTGGAGAGAGGGGAACCAATGGAAGCACGTCCAAAGGACAATGCGAAGACTCATGACCCCTTTCCCACCCGCATCTGCTTGCTGTATCTAATAGTACGGCGCGGCATCTCCGGGTGCTGTATTTCACCTGAAAATCCATTAAGACCGGAGTCCTGCATATTGATTGATGCGATGTCGGTTCGAAGAACCAAGGAAGGGTTTTTTATTTCTTTTTCCTTCGAAGGCTAAAGCATGAGCACACTTGGGACACTCGATGCCTCAGCCTTTTGTGTGTACGTCCAAGTTCGCAACCTGGCAAAACTTTGCGGAGGTCTATCTGGATAACGGCACAATAACGTGCGATCCAGTCCCACGGAAATCGCGCCACAGAATCGGGTGGGAAATGGACGTGTGAATGAAGACTGGGAAGCTCAAAGGAGGCGCGTGTCGGGCAGGGACAATCAACTGTGAGGGCGCGCTGTGATGGCGCATTACATGCGTGCTGCTGCGGATGGCGGTGACGCCGGTCTTCACGCCGCGCTCTCGCCGCGCATACTTAATGTGCGCTTGGCCTACGTAGGGCTATGCGCTTGAACAAATATTTAATTTCTGAGATATTGACTTTTTCTCCGCTTATAGGTTTTGGAGTTTGAATAGAAGACACAGCCACAGCGAAGGTCATTACTTGCTATGAACTGATCGACGCCGCCCTCATTTCCTGATTGGTCAGTAGAGGCGGGATTTCCACCGCGGATGCTGTGTCTGTGCGCGCTCTTCTCTCCTGTTTCCATACGAGACATCGAGCTTTTTGCGCTCTCGATCTGTTGCATACCTATATCCATCTCACACCGTGTCGTCCAAATAGCTCTTCTAGAGGTGTGCCGGACACCATTCAGAAGCATGCCGTGTCGGCATTGAGTGCTATGAACAGGACTCCCCGCCGCGTCGGTACAATCGTTCTCAGGACCAGAACACGTTTGTAAACTGCGTGAGAGGAGTATCTCTTTCTCGGACGAAATGGTCGGTGCACCTCATTGTTCTCGCGCCGTTACGAGCTTCTCCGCAGTCCTCTTCGTGGGTAGGAGCGCGTATAATAGGCGGTGCTCTTGGTATTTCATTCGTCCCACCTACTCTCTTCCCCCGCCCGCCTTCGTGGTAGACTCGATACCTCACGCTTTAGACACTCCAAGACATCATGCGCTTCGCGTCCACAGCTGTTGCTTCTCTCTCTCTTCCCGTATTTGTTGTTGCCCAGATCTACGGTCCTGCACCAGGTCCAGTGGGTGGCACTACCTCAACGTCGTCGGCCCTTGCGATAGCACCGACCGCACCTCCAAGCACTCCAGGATTCGTAAATGTGAATCCAGGGCTCTCGGAGTTTTATGACAACTCTCCCTAATTTATCGATTACCCTAGGTCGATGTTGCTTTCCAGGAGCAATTCATCTTTAATCCGTCCAATTTCTCGGCGCCGAACGGTACTATCGTCACCTTCTTCTTCCCAAAGTGAGACAACGCTTGCAATCTTTCCGTATTGGATCCTCATTGGAATTACCTAGTGCCGGCCTTCAGCACACCGTGACCCAGTCTTCCTTTGAGGAGCCTTGCACGCCCCTCGCCGCGAACTTAACATCAGGCGCACCGGCTGGCTTTGACTCTGATTTCCAGGCGGATGTCCAGTTCTCCATTAATATTACTAACGACCAAATCCGTGAGTCAAGTTGAATTGGAAGGCCAAAAATGCGACATATTCTGACCCTTGTATCAGCAATCTGGTTCCACTGCAAGATGCCTTTGCACTGCGGCATGGGAATGGTCGGGTAAATAATCCGCCCATGTGTTTCAAGCGCAGTTGGCCGACCTGACAAAATTTTTTTACAGAGCTATCAACGCTCCAACGTCGGGCAATAATACATACGCGGCCTTCCAAGCTGCAGCTTTGGCCATCGGCGCCAATGAGCCCACTGTCAGTATTAAAAAAAACCAGCATCTGCGCCTAAAATTTGCCTTTTCTGATGCGCATCTCTTTATTTGTTTAGGAGGGATCAAACCCTCCAGTATTGACTGGTGATGGCGCCTTTGCTTCTGTCGCACCTACCAACACCGCTATCGGACAGACCGGCTCTAACGGGGTCGGTTCGGCGTCAGGTGAGTCATTCACCTAATACTTCGGTGACCTGCCCTCACGAAAGTGCATATTCTCAGATGCTTCACACATCGTCGCATTATCTGGCGCCACTGTACTTCTGGGTGCCGCCCTTTCCATGTTAATCTTCGCGTGACCATTCGGTGAATGAGAATGTCGTATGGGTCTGGGCGACATCGTAGATATTTGGACCATTTACACATGACATAGTCCTACTGTCTATTTTCTTTTCTTTCCCGTTAAAATTGCTACGCTAATTTACGTTTATGGTCTTGACTCGGATGATCCCTCACTGACGCTTCCAACCTAGCTCAGTATAAGTCACGCTATTGTTTATCTTGGCTTGTCTGCAAGGAACCATGAGCTAATTCAGAAGGTCGGCTTTTCGGCTAGTTCTTAGACGTAAAACGGGTCTTTTCTTCGTGTCAGACTTTTTCATTTGCTTGCATATGCTAGGGTGTTGTCGCATACGCATTAATGCAATAGTTGTGAATATACCAAGTATGATCCCCACTATGAAGTTCAGATGGACGACAGTTACAATTTATGTCTTCTGTTGAATTGTTATTTGTTATATTTTTTGCACCAAAAGCATCCGAGTTCAACGAATACGGACCCCCCTTGCTAGTTAGTACTAAGTTTCTGTTCACTCAAGCATTATTACCCTATATCAACCATTGCACCCATGCGGTGTCTATGCGTACTTTACAAGAAATCCGTGGATATTATGGTATACCAATACAGGACGTGATGGCCGAAGGCGAATGAGCAGGGGTACTACGGGTGAGTTGGAAGAGTCCCAGAGGAGATGGAAGCCCAAATGAAGTCAAGGTATATGGTAGTATACATCAAAGCTAAGAGCATGTACAATGGCCTAGCAGGCAAAAGCGCAAGAACGTCGGTTTACTCAGCATACTTCGGTTTGTAGATCCAAGCCAGGCCTACGGTACTCGCCCCTTGCGCGGCCTGGTATAATAACGGACCATGAATAGGAAGCTCCCAGTTAGTAAAAAGTGAATACGCACGGCAGCACGATACCATTTTGCCGCGGCTTTGAGGTTCTTCTTGCAACCCTTACCGTTTGCCAGGCAAAACGCAAGGTCTTGCTGGGCGTCAGGATCACCGAGTTGGGCTGCCGTTTGGAAGTAACTCTACAATGGCGTAAATTACATTAAAGTGGTCCACGAGGAAAAGTACTCACGACTCCCATGGCCTTATCCCGCGGGACACCCCATCCCTGGAAGAAACACTGCCCAACTTCATATACAGCAAGGATTAGCTCATTCTGCAAAGGCAAAGATTTAGACTTCTGAGATACTCCTTCGGGACACGATGAAGGCCAGATCTACTTACCCTGATCGCCTCCCTCCCTGATTTGTTTTTTCCTTGCTGCAAGTCTACGACTGCGTGCTCCGCGGCCCTCTTAAGCCACTTGAAGGCGCGCTGTTCGTCTTTCGGGATTCCCCAGCCATGCCGTAAAGACAAGCCCCACATGAGCATGCCAACCGCACAACCACCGTTCATAGTCGCAGACTGTTCAAAACACTGTGCGGATTCCGCGAGGCGATCGGCCTCGTGGTGAGAAATGCCCAAAGCAAGAAAATCATCAGCTGTCTTCGGGTTCGCAGACTTCTCGCTTGGATTTGGTGAAAGTGCTGACGATTTCCCCTTTGTCGAGAGCCCATGCGCATATGGGGTACCGACCATAGTAGACTGTGTACGTTCGCTATCCACCTTTTCCCCAGTTTCGTGCTGCATTGTTGTTGGTGAAGAATTTGCCGTATCGAATTGGTAATATGAGTACGCCGAGTAAACACTTTCAGCAGTTGACAAGTGTTTGTCTGGCGGGTTCGCAGGTAAAACAACCAAGTTCTGAGTCTCCTGAGGTGTGCGAGGTAGTCTCCCACTAGAGGTAGATGATATGGAAGAGGACTGCGAAAGGAGGGGAGGCGGACCAAGCGGCGATTCATGGTGAGGCAGTGTCTGGCCATGGGCCAAATCGGATTGATGGGAATGGATAGCTGTGTACCCAAACCCGAATCCACCGCCGGCGTGCGTACGTACATCCCGCTGAGCGTATTCATTTCGCGGTTGTGACGGACTAAAGGCCGGACCATGTAGAGAGCTCGATGATTCGCTTAACGACGGCGACCATTGAGACTGAGCGCGCGACAATTCTTGTTCCTGAACGTGGCGACGTTGGTTGCGCTCTAAGACCCTCCTCTTCTCTTCTTCAGTTCCTGTTAATTGCGGAGCCGCAGGCGTCCTGTTCGGACGAGAAAAGTTGCGTGAACCCTGTACAGCACTTGGTACTCGACCTGCGGGTGGCTGGAAGGGGGGAGGCGTAATCTCTTTTGGAACGATCGGAGCTACACTGATAGTGCTCTCGCTGTCGTCCATGTATGAGCCACGATTGATGGAGGAGGCCTCCGAAGGTGAGGACACAATGACCTTTGGAAGTTGGGTTCGCGGTGACTCGTACTTCATGAATGAGAATGGGTCAATGTTACTGTCCGGTCGTGCGTTGCCGGCTGCCTGCCAGGATTCTCTACCCAATTCCAGCCCTGACAAGTGCGAGGAAAGCTGATGGGATGCACGCGTATCGGACTGGAAGACTTGAGAATAATAATCTTGTGTAGTCGACATGCGATCGCTGTACACGCTCCTATCATCGTCCCAGACAGTGTCGGGTCCATCATCAGCCCTCGACGGAGCTGCTATTCGAAGATCCGGTGGAGGATTGGACCTCCCTTCTTGACTATGTTCGTACGTGTAGTACGGCGGTCCTGGGGGATTTCTTTGTCCACCATAGGGCTGAGTATGTGAAGGATAGGGACTGCGACTTGAGGACGACGGCGAGCGCACGGGCACTCCTTGATTTGATCTCCACGACGAACCAGAGCCGTAATCATAAGGCCTCTGAGTAGCACTCGCAGTAGTGGCCATGAGCATTCAACTTGGGATTCAAGAGACTGTAGCGATAACCTGCGCAGCAAGTGTCCGGTAGATACGGCTGCCACCAAGAACGGCCGGACGTTAAAGAACTAGAGGAGCTCAGGAATGTGAGGGAGGTTTGTTAAGCCAGTAACAAACCTATTGACGCTGTTGGAAAAGGCACGGGGAAAAGAGCGATGTAGGCACGAGTGCGCCGTTGGTGGGGAGTCCGATGCGCGGCGGCGAGCTTGACAACATACAGTACAGCCTATTAATTACCTCAAAAAGGAAATGCACTTGAGGACAAAACTAACATCAATTAATCGGACAGCAGCATTAAGACACATCGAACTACTCTAAAGATACACACATACACGAAACACGAAAACGGATAGGAAAGTTCATAATCCAACACGCCGTCTCGGAGTCTGGCCAGCTCTCGAGCCCATCCCACCCGTCTTCGGCGTTCCTGGTATGACAATATTCGTAACAGACTTGATCGATGTCTGCGCCGCAAGAGCGTCCTCCTGTGCCTTCAACTTGCTCTCCTCTCGCTGTCTAGCCATTTCCATCTCAAGCTCCGCACGTTTCGAAAATTCTCTGTCCGCCTTCCGTCGCGTGCCACGGTCGTCGAAGTTCTTTTCTTTCACAGAGTAGAACACTGAGCCAAGCTCAGCTAACCAGTAGGCATCGACTGCTGTAACCTGTGTCATGTACTCCTTGGAAGTGAGGATGAGTTCATGATATACGACATAAGTTGGGGTATCTGTTCAACGTGTCAACACGGACACCTTCACGGGACTATTTAATGTGAAAACTCACATCCGAGCCCGTAAAGCGCGCTTGTGGGGTGGAGATGCGTCGGCAAGCCCGTCCGGATATTAACAAATTCTCCAATACCCTTCACTCGAGCTGCTTGATGGAAGTAACCAGCAGCAATTGCTTTTCGCATGACATCGAAATCTGTTCCAGCAGAAATAATTGCCATTTTTTGCATTTTCATAATATCCTCCAGTTGTGTGCGGACCTCGCGCGCTTTTCGAAGGAGTTTTGGGTGTAAGAAGTGTCGCATACCCCAGTCGTCCCGGTAACTAATGACGGGTCATGAGAAAGGCTATCAGTAGGGATCTCGTGAGGTCGCAACAAAATGCATACCCGTGACTCTTCCATTGTCCGTACACATTCAGTAGCGTCAAATGATCGCTCTCTGGAACAGAGAATTTCTCCCTTGCTGCGTCCGCCTCTTCCATCCTCTCCTTCGGCCGATAGAATACACTTGGTACGCTCAGCATGCTAACGATTGTTAGCATTTCCGATGAACACTTGTATTCCACGCTAGCAATCAACATCTTCGCCATACTCGGCTCCATAGGAAATTCGCTCATCTTGCGTCCGACAGGTGTTAAATCGCCAATGTTGTCTAGCGCGCCGAGAACCCACAACTGGTACATGGAGTTAAGGATATTCGACTGCGGTGGTGGGTCCATAAAGTCGAACTCGAGCAGATTCTTGACGCCGAGAGACTTTAGAAGAAGAACGGTGTTGGCGAGATTGGTCCGTTGTATTTCGGGGATTGTGCTCGCGAATAACTCGTTCCTGTATGCCATTTCTGTGTACAGGCGGTAGCAAAAGCCATTCCCGGTACGGCCCGCGCGGCCCGTCCTCTGGTTTGCATTCGCTTGACTAATGGGCGTGATCTGAAGCGCATCCATGCCAACCTTTGAGTTGTATACTTTGAGCTTGCAGTATCCCGCATCAACTACATATAAGATGCCATCAACAGTAAGAGATGTCTCTGCAATGTTCGTTGCGACAATGACTTTTCGACGGCCATCGTCGGTTGCCTCGAATATCTTCGCTTGAAGATCTGCGGGCATCTGCGAGTATATGGGGAGTATGGCAAGGGGGGCCGGCTCGTCGAGTTGGTCGAGCCGCTCCTGTACGACCTGACAAGTGATCTCGATGTCTTCCTGTCCCGTCATGAAAACAAGAATATCACCAGGAGGGAGCGAAAGATGGATCTGCAGAATTTGTTTGACGGCACTATCAACATAGTCTTCACAGGGAGATTTAGCATGGAAGGTCTCCACGGGGAAAGTGCGACCTGGAATGGTGAAGCACGGCGCATTGCCATAGAAATTAGAGAACTAAGCACAAGTGATAAGCAGGAAACTCGTGGTATTAACATTCGAATAATACAAACCTTTTCGGCGTTCATCGTAGCTGAGGTGACGATCAGCTTGAGATCTCTCCGACGCGAAAGAACTGTAAACACTTATAAACCACACGAATAGAATAGAAAATGACTACATACTTTTGCGCAGCAAACCCATTAAGACATCTGTGCTTAGCGAGCGTTCGTGGGCCTCGTCAAGAATAATCACGCTGTACCGGTCGAGGTCTCCCTCATTTAACGATTCACGGAGGAGTACACCATCTGTCATGTCTTTGCAATTTATATGTGTTAGTAAAAGCTCGGTAAAACCGCAACGACCCGCTTACACTTTATAGCGGTTTCGCTGGAAGTGCAGTCTTCAAACCGAATCGCATATCCAACCTTTCCTCCGAGCTTACACTGGGTATATTAAATCAATGACCATACTCCCAGGGTAGTGCAAGAGAAGAAAGTTACCTCCATTTCCTCGCTTACACGCTTTGCGACAGACATAGCGGCGACGCGACGCGGTTGCGTGCACCCGATAATTCCTGACGTGCAATATCCGTCCTCATATAAGAATTGCGTAAGCTGGGTTGTCTTCCCTGAACCAGTCTCCCCAACTACGACAACGACTGAAGGTGCTTCAGTATTTATTGGCTCTAAGAAGTATACACGGAGAACCCACCTTGATTGTCGCGTATTGTCCGAAGTAAGTCTTCTCGGCAAGCAAAAGCTGGTAAATACTCTCTTTGTTCCTTTAAAGTCCGACTTCTCGAAAATGCGGATGACGCTGCGCCTGCTTTTAGATGGCTTGCAAATTTGGATTCGCCCTTGTAATCCTCCTTCTCTCCATTCTTAGTCTTTGACTCCGCGGCGGCTGTAGTCCAAGCAAACAGAGATCTTTGTGAATGTCCAACCCGGTGCTGATTTTATAAACACAATGCGAGATTAAGCGTACCTTCCGCCTCTGCCTCCTCGTCCTTAACGCCCATTATGTTGCCTAGGTTCGTGCCACCAAGACTAGCGAGCTTTGCGGCGGCTTTCGCGCGCTCCGCTTGCTCGCGCTTTTCTTTAACGAGTGCACTTCCTTTCTTCGAGAAAACGGCAAGGTCCGAAGTCAGATCACGGATGGGATTGACTGGTTCAAGCTGCTTCGTAAAAACGGTGCGCCCATCGAGGAAGGGTGGTTTAAGGTCATGTACCATGACATGCACCGCCGACTCAGAGTCGTCTTCAAAGTCGAGGTCCAATGCTTTGCGAGTCGCAACTCCCGAAGTAACCATGCGATTTGTTTCCCAAAGGTCATTATCGGCATTCTAAAAATTAGAACATTTTTAGGATCGCGCGCGGAAAAAATAGTACTTCAACGTACATATTGCGCTTGTTTTGCCGATATCTTCTTTTTCACTTGCTTATTCGCAATCTCCAATTGCTTCAGTTGTTCAAGGTCATTGTACGACGAGAGCGGGTTATGTTCCTCGTCTCCGGTGATGCCTCCCTCCTCCGCACCCATGTACCAGTCTCGGTCCAGACGCACCTGCTCCTCCTCCCACTCATGTACGTCAATTCCAAAAGCTCCATCACCATCAGGACTACCACCCCGGGCTACACGCGGGGTCGGTGCTTCCCATCCGCGATTGCGTACGCTGCCCCAACCATTCGCTCCGTCGTCCCTGTCCGACCCACGAACGCTGCGTGGTGTTGAGTCCCAGCCAGCATTAGGGATACGTACGCTCGGCCCATCCTCGCGGCTACTGCTGCGCTCACTCCGGGGTGTCCAATTGCCACGACCATCCCGATATTCTCGGTCACGGTCTCCGCCCCTTCTCCCCCAATCGCGGTCACGATTTAATCGACGCTGAAAATCGCCAAGGCCTCGTGGGGCGTCGCTACGCGGTTCTTCGCGTGCGGTGATCCCCTCTGTAAAAAAGCAATGAGTTACATTATTCACACACATCAAATACACTCACGAACCCCTTTGCTTTTCACGTCTTTTCATGTACTCGTCCAAACGCATTCTGGCCGTATCTGACAAACCACCCGGGTGAGAGGGGGTTTCTTCGCCCCTTTGGCGGACATTGTTCATGCGTGATGCAGGTAACGAAGGAACTGGCCGAACAGTCCATTTTTCAATACTCTAGCCTGACATACAAGACAATGGTTGTCTCACCTTTGAACATGGGCTCATCGACCCGCTTGCTCTTCTTTCGGTTCTCGCCCTCCAAAGTCGCTGCCGCAGCCCGTTTCTCTTTTGCCAACCTATCCAAGCCAAGTACGGATGTCCGCGGGGTGGGTGGTTCTACTGGTTTCGCTGGGGTGCGGAACGTATGTCGCTACACGTCACCACAAACATGTTTAGACCAAAGCTAAGCCTCAGAACAATTAATGGACATACCGCATCCATCCGTACAAGTCCGCCCTGACGTTCGGGATCCGGCTCGAGCACGTCGCTATCAATGACGGTGATGCCCTTGACCGGCTGGGGAACATGCCCATTGGCTTCCTGCTTTGCATGCGACAAGATCTCGCTATGAAGCTCTGTGAGGAAGGAATCTTGGAACTTGCCAAATCCCTTAGAAGCTTTCAAAAAAATATTTGTTAGCTATAAAGGATCTCTATATTCATGCCTGAAGTATCTGAGACGTACCTTGGATAAATCCTTCCAGTGTGTTGTTCCGGGCAATGTCTACAACGCGCCTCGCGAGCAGATCATTCGGGTTAATAATGTTGAGCGCTCGCGAGAGTTTTATAGCCAGCTCATGCACGAAGGCATCGTGAACTTCAGGTTGAGCCGTCGATGCTGCCATACAGTTGTCGGTAGAGTAACAGCAATATTAATGGCAAGAGTCAACGCAAGACGATCCTAAGGACGTTTGACATAATCACTTTCCTTTCGGGGACGACAACTTCGCTTGGTAACCTTAGCTTCCCGAAATTCACACGATCTACGGTAACAAGACAGAATAAAACTATGGATTGCAGAGGCATTGACGAGTGAGTTATACATGTGCCCAGTAGCATGGGAGAAGGTAATCAGAGCAAGGAAACCGTAAAGTGTAACAAATGTACAGATCCGCTGCCTCAAGCCGACTCAGACGTGATTGGCCGGTAATGCTTCATGAGCTGACTCTTGAACTCTGGAGAGACGTTTGAATCGAACACACAAAATAAGTTGAAGTTACTTGTTACTTACCTTCTTGGTTACTCCAGAGGTTGGCGGCATCCGTGTTCAATGGTGATGCATTGTTGGGCTCTGCCAGGACGGAAATTATTAGCGCTAAAACGTTTTCAGTCAAGACAGGGCTTACCACCAAGCAAGGACTGAAGTGATAAGAGTATTGTATGGACACTATACACTGCGGACCACTTGTCCTGTTGTAACATGTGTGTCAAGGGCCTATCCTGTTCGCTTGGACGTTAAAATGTAACTAACCTGCAGAATATCAAGGCATATATTCCCGTTCAAGTCGACATTTGGGTGATAGCACGGTGTGTCGAAGCGGATAGCAGGTGGCACATACGGATAGTTGGGCGGGAATGCGATTGATATCTTAAATGTAAGACCTGCGTATACCTATCATACGGTACCGTCTGGTTAGGTACGTGGCACGTGATGTGGCACGTCGACGCGCGCCGCTCGGTACTCACTGTGCCAGGCGCGCCCTCAATCGTCCCGACCCAATCGAACAGGTTCGCGTCTGTTTTGGGAAATGCAGACTGAGGAAGTGAAAGGGTGGGCAGCTGAGCACCGTTAAAGGAACCGTAGTGAAGCGATGAACATACAATTCCAGGAGAGGAGGACATCTAGGATACCAAGCGATGAGCAGTTTTCGGGCACAGCAGAAAAAGCAGCCCTACCATTAAAGTCATAAGCTCGTTTCCAAGGCTGATTCGATGTCAGTCTCATGCTCTACTACAGTGAGAAGTGCGCTTACCGTTTCGTGACACTTCCTGCGCCTTCGTTGGAGGATGAGCTCGCGGCCGTTTTGGAAGTGCTACGGGGAGGAGCTAGCGGGGAAGATATTTGCTCCATTGCAATATGAGAGTGAAAGGATGCGGAAGAGAAAGAACAAGAAAGAGAGATGGCTGGCCTGAGCGGAGCCGCGAACGAATGAAGAGAGGCTGGTGGTCGAAAGAGCGTGACGTGACATTGGTTCGAGTTTAGTCGCACGTGATCCTGGGAGGGGTTATCTTTATCCAGCCGCGAAGTGAATGATGTCTGCCGTGCTTGCCGACTAGTCCGTGGACCGTCGGACGCGGCCGACCTCAGTTTCAGACTCCCACCGCCGCTCAGCTCGAGCTCCAGTCGCGCTTGCTGCGCATCATGTCCTCGTTCGCGCCAACTCAACAGGAGCTCGCGCTCGTCAACCAAGTGTTTGTCGCTGCCGACCCCTCCAAGCTTGGTATCATCACTGGCGATGCTGCCGTCAAGGTCTTCGCAGGCGCAAAACTCGCGCCGACAGCCCTGGGCGAAATATGGTCTATATCTGACAAGGACAATAACGGTTTTCTGACGAAGAAAGGTGTTGCCATAGCGTTACGGCTTATTGGCCACGCTCAGAAAGGAGAACCAGTTAAAGAGTCCCTTCTTGATAGACGTACGTATGTCGTATAATATTACTTCAGCAAGCGGTCCTCATTCGCATCGTTTTATTCTTTATTCCTCTGTGCAGCGGGCCCTTTGGCGTTTATTGAGGGTATATCGCCTTCGAAAAGACCCTCCTCTATTCTGTCGAGCCCCCCGAATTCGCCTCCACCGAGAGGCTCCCTGTTCCCTCCTCTCACCGCTGAGGACAAGACTAAATTTCTACGCTTATTTCTGGGATGTGGTCCCGTCAATGGCTTACTCAGTGGTAAAGTTTGATTTTAATACTAGTATTACATTCGTTGAAGCATACTCCAGGGGATAAGGCCAGGGATGTCTTCATAAAGTCCAAGCTGCCTTTTGAGAAGCTGTCACAAGTATGGTACGCACGCGCTTTGGGTTTCAACCCTCGTTATCCCCTTTTCTAATTTTATTGTCAGGGCGTTGGCAGATACCCAGGATCGAGGGTCATTGGATCAAACGGACTTCACGGTAGCCATGTATCTCATACAGGCGGTCATGTCGGGCCAAATGACAAACCTTCCTGCGACGTTACCCCCAGGGTTGTATGAACAAGCAGGGGGACGCGCCCCGGCAAGTGTTGCCACTCACAGCACAGGGAACAGCGTCACGCTCAGCCCTTCACTTACTGGTTCATTTACATCCGCTGTGTCAACCCCCGCTCCCTTGACTGCACAGACCACGGGCGGTGCGCGTACGCGCCTGCAGCCACAAACTACCGGCCAGGAATACAGCAGACTCAGCATGGTAGTGTCTCCTCAACAGCATGTGCATTTTGCTCTGGGAGCAAGTGCATTCGGTGGCGCTCCGATGCAGCAGTGGGACGTGACACACGAAGAGAAGACGCGTTTTGATCAATTTTTTGACGGTCTGGATACGCAGAAGCGGAATTTCATTGAAGGCGATGTTGCAGTGCCGTTCATGTTGCAGTCCAAGCTTTCTGAGGACATTCTGGCTCAAGTCTGGTGCGCATAGAGCAAATTATAATAACGCAACTTATTTACGACAGGATTTGCATAGGGACCTTGCCGACCTCAACAATGACGGGCGTTTGACTCGTGATGGATTTGCAGTAGCCATGCACCTCATTCAGGGGAAGCTCGCAGGAAAGGAGATTCCATCAACTCTTCCTATCTCTCTCATTCCGCCGTCCATGCGTGCAAATCGTCTTGCGGCTACGGCCCCTTCCGTTGCGCCTGCTCCTGCATCTGTACCCGAGCCGATACGTGATCTCCTTTGGGATGACTCTCCTCCAGCTTCGGCCACTGCTCCGCAGCACCCCAACGTGCCGTCGTCGCAACCTTCGAGCATTCAGCAGGCCCCAGTCCTTCAGCCGCAGGGAACAGGGTACAATTCGCAGCAGCACACGGGAGTATTCGGTGCAAGATCTTCCGCTGCTCCTGCACTTCACACGGACCCATTTGGCACCTCTACCTTTGCTGCTGCTGGTATGTGGTTTCATTTCTCGTCGACTTTTTTTAGTCTCTGACCAGTAAACTGGTTATAAAGTTAAACCTGACTTATTAAGCGATGACGAAGGGACGACGCCTACCTCCGTACCTGATAATTCTGCTGAAATCGGAAATCTGAAAAACCAAATCAGTTCCACAAACCGTTCGCTCGACACTACGACAACGGAGCGACAGAATACGGAAACAGCAATAGCGACACAGGCAAGCCAGCTAACCGCACTGCAGACACAACTTTTATCTGCAAAGGCTGCGTACGAGACAGAAACACGCCTGCTTACTAGCCTTAGGGAACGTTTTGCAGCACAGAGCACTGATATCCAGAAGTTGCGCGAGGAACTTATTCGTGCGGAAAGCGACCTAAGCGCGGTGCGCGTAGAGAAGGCCGAGATTGAGGGCAGTCTTCTACGCGACAAGGAGGAGGTCAGGGATTTACAGAGGAAAATGAAGGGAGTCGGTGAGGAGATGGATCAAATAAAGGTTGATCTGGAGAAGGCAAGGAAGCAGACAAAGCACCAGAAAGGCCTACTTGCAATCGCAAAGAAGCAGCTGGCGACGAGGGAGGCCGAGAGCGCTAAGATTGCTAAGGAACTGGAAGGTGCCGAGGACGAAGCTCGCGAAGCGACGCGGGAAAGAGAGTCTGCCGACGAAGATCTCGCCAAAGGGGTTTCCCCAGCCAAAACAAACGGGTTTGCGTCATCAACATCTATTGTATCCGAACCGTCGAGAATGGATACGCCTTCGTTCGCGGCTGCACAGCCTCTGCCCGCCAGCCCGATGACTCCTCCTATGTCGGTTACTTCACCGTCAAGCACGAAAACGAACAATCCTTTTGAGCGACTCGTGATGGCATCGTCTGGCTCCCGCCCAGCATCGCCATTCTCTGCACCGGCAGCGGACTTATTTTTTGTGCCTACTCCTCAACTGCGCACCGAAACGCCCCAAACAGAAATGAGCAGCCCTACCGGTGTGAATGTGCCTAGCACAGCAACAGTGTTTGACGTAAACTCACCTCATGCGTCTTCGCCATTTGTGTTTGCTACCGAGCCATCTACTTCTACAAGTGCGCCTTCTACTCATTCGGCGACGGCGACGGACGCGGACGACCCGTTCGGTCTCACTGAAGGCGACAATATGAGCAGCACGACTTCTGTGGCTGTAACACCCGAGAAGCCCGCTACTCCTCAGCCTGCCGCAGCCCCAGAACTTGAAGTATTGAAAGATCTATCCCCTTCCGTAGCAGAGGTTGCATCGCCAGATATCACGTCCTTGACAGCTGAGGAAGCCTCACCAGAGCTTGACATTGCCGCGGCTCAATTTCCTTCCATTGATAGTCATGTAGTGAGTGGAACCACTGGCTTCGATGAAGGCTCAACCGCCCTCGATGCTAAGTTAGTTGAGAAGGAGGTTGAGGAGAGCGATAGCGATAGCGATATTGAGGACGAGTTCCATGATGCGAAGGAGGCCAGGATGTCAACAAGCAGCCCTGTCAACAAGCCTACAGTTCCATCCGGGGTGTTGTCTGAACGTGAAGCAGGTACCTCAAGCAACGGGATAGATGCACAATTTGCAAGTCCAGTCGCGTTCGACGATGTCTTTGAACTAGGCAGTAGCACGCCGAAGGCTGACGCCCCGGCTGGTAGCGATCTATCGTCAAATTTTTTTTCCATGCCTACACCGCAACCGACGGAGAAGGAATTAGCGAATGGTAAAGCAACGGCTGCTTCATTGCTTGACCCACCTGCTGGTAAGCTCCTAGGTTTATATAATCGCGCATAGGACAGAGTTAAATGAGTTGTATCAGGTGTAAATGCATTCGACGAAGCTATGGGGAAGATCTCCTCCCCGAGCATCAGTTCGGCAGCGCCCCATTTTAAGCTTGACTCTGGGTTTGATGATAACTTTGATTTTTCGGCCGCAAAAACGGAACTTGGGCCTTCACCGTCACTGTTCCCGCCTTTGTCCTCATCGTCTGCCCCAGCTGTTAACGGATCTCAGGATTTTACGAAAGCGCCGTTTGATATCAATTCTCCTTTCGCTCCTGCTGTGCAAGGCAAGGCCCAAGAGAACGGCAATGCCTTCTCGTTTGATGATGCCTTTGGTTCAGTCGCACCCTCTCATATCTCCCCCCAGCCCCCGGCTGGCGATCACGGAATATCGTTTGAGGATGCCTTTGATGGTGGAGCAAACAATGCTCTGGCCTTTGACGGTGCATTCGGCATACCAGCTGCAGCGCCGAGTGGTCCCGTGGAACCTAAAACTTCGGATACAAAGGCAGCGCCATTCCCCTCTCAGTCGCCGTCGAGATCGCCATCCCTGGGAGCAACGCCGGCGTCGCCGTCGACAACGCGGTCATTTAGGTCAACGTCTCCACCACCCCGTACGTCATCCCCGAAGCCCAGAATATCAACGGGCTCGTCGGGTGAAGGGGCCACGTCAAACAAGTCACCTCCGCCTGCGCGACACTCGAAGCTCAGTGTAAGTGTTCTTCAGCTCCTTCTTTCTAACCGTATGCTGACCTTTTAACGTGCTCGTAGATCCGCTTGCCATTTGGTCGCAAGGATAAGAAGAAGTCGAAGCATGATCCACCGCCCGTACCACCTCCGCAGTTCCTATCTCCCGTCGCTGAACCGGGTCCGGGCGGATTGAGTACGCCGGCCGTCGAAGATGACGTTGAGCCGGTCAAGCAGCTGTGCGGAATGGGTTTCAGTCGGTCGCAGGCTGTTGTCGCGCTCGAGAAACATGGATATGATGTCCAGCGGGCGCTAAACAGTCTGTTGGGAGGCACTTAAGCTTCCATTTGCTTCTGCGACCTGAGCATAATGTGCGCTCGTTTGTCCAATAATGTCAATTTTCTGTATTCCTTCTCGATGGAAACTACGCACCGTTACTCCTTCCTTGACCACCATCTTCCTCCAGGGGACCACTGGTTCCTCACGACACGTTCTTTCGCCTCATTTTCCTTTTTTTTCTTTTCTTTTAATTCCAATATTCACTATAGCAGCGATGGACGTAATGAATGTAGTGGAGGGGAGATCTGAGAGGAGGGGATAAAATTCAGACTTGCTCGGACTATACCCACTACCGACAGCCGCCGCAACACGACCGAGACCTCTGCATTAACATATTGTTTTTCTTGAATCCAAATGTATACCGTGATTTTTACTTAGCCGCATCCATGTGGGGAAGCGCACTTATTACTGACTGGACTTACATATCTAAAACGAACGGCAAGCTCTTGAGTACAAATATAAGTCTGCGCAGCCACGACAGGTGCCCTTTTTTGGCCGTCCATTTCACTCTTTCCGCACATGTATTTGGTATTTATATGATATTTTTCCGCGGAAAACTGAAGGGACTATAAAACAACCGTTTGTCCTTAGCCCTCGGTTATAATACGTCTTCCGCTGTCTACACTCGAAGCTCCTAGCGCGTCCCATTTGCCATTATACAACGGACGATGGTTGGTGCTTACGCGCAGAGCGGTTCTTCGCGGTGATGGACAAAATACAAAGCCCTCTCGACCTGTCTTGTTTTCTTTTGAATTCACGCCCATAGCCCTCTACTTGAGTCACCGACCGCAGAGTATCTGCATCAGGTACGGTCATGGTCTCAGTCGGGCGTTGTTCCAAGTTCTCCCACCTGCTTAGAGTCCGCATTGTCCTGCGCGATATGGATGCTACCAGCCAACGCCACCATAATGGCCCCCCGCATCAAGCCTAAGGGCCAGCCTCAGTGGTGGTGGTTCTGCAGCCACTAATCCTTGCGTAGAGTGCAGTCGGATACAAAAGTGCAAAGTGCAAGCTCGGCAATCGTCAACACAAGTGTGCTTGCTCGTTTCGATTCGCCCAGGGTCGGCGACGACGCGTGCACCGCGCCTGCCACCGTTCCACCTCATGCCCAGCTTCGATTTGCTCGTCGTCGGCTCTGGCGGTGGTCCGGGCGAGGTCAATCTTTCTGGGTGCGTTTCCGTTGCAGGACGACTGCAATCGACGAACTGAATAGTAACGAGCGCAGATACCTGCTCAAGGCGCACGAGAGCTCATGGGACGATGGGATTGTCGGTCTTGAAGCTGGTCAGCGGTCGCGTGCTCATTTTTATCTTCTGTTTATTCCTATACTTATTTCAAAAAATTCCTTTCGGTAGGGAGTGGTCTCGGTGCTCTCACTCGGATCCTTAAAGAACAACCAGACTTGTTCGCCGCTGCGGCGGGGGAACCTGGCCCAAGTGCCGTACAAATTTATTCTAAAGTCAGGTACGTCGCACATTTACTGCCGAACTCCGTTTTCCCCTTACTGAATATATGCACAGAACGTACCTCATCACCCATGCCCATCTCGACCATGTCTTGAGCCTCGTCCTGATGGCTGGGAGCGTAGACGGGCCGCGGAAGAGCATCAGGGCCTCCCGTCAATGCCTCGAGGACCTACAGACCATATTCAAACCCAGTCGTATCTGGCCAAACCTCGCCTCTTGGGATCCCAACGACTCGGACCACTTATATCTTTACGATCCGTAAGTACCCCTGGCCTCATCCTCACGGGAGCTGACGCTACATCTCGCTTGCACAGTTTGACCGATGACCCTGCCGTCTACACGCCACTTCACGGCGCACTCTCGGTGCGCATGCTCCCGCTCAGCCATGGCCCCGACTACACCTCCGCCGCATTCTTCGTGCGGCACGGCTCAGGCCCGAACGCGCGCGAGTTGCTCTTCCTGGGCGACGTCGGACCCGACGCGCTCGCAACAGTCCCGCGGACGGAGGCTGTGTGGCGTGCAGCCGCGCCTAAAATTCCGCACGCGCTCGACGTGCTCTTCATCGAATGCTCTTGGCCCTCCGGGCGCGCTGACAACAAACTGTACGGTCACCTCACGCCCGAGCACCTCGCCACGGAGCTCGAGAATCTCGCTGCGGCAGTCATCGAGTGCCGAGATGGGATATCGGGATCTCATACGAGTCAAGGCTCGGTCTCGGGTTCGAGTGGTCCCAGTTCCAGCCTTAAACACGATGCAGTCTCGAATTTGAGCAGAAAACGGGCATTTAGCACTGCCTCTCCGGAGCGCAAGCGTCAAAAGCGCGCGACTAGCGCTGAAGATCTGCGCGGTGCACTCACTGGCGTACGGGTCTTCATAATGCACTGCAAGGATGACATGGAGGGCAAGTACAGTCGTCCGATGCATGAAGTCATCACGGAACAAGTGCGTCGGCTGGTAGACGAGAAAGGCCTGGGTGCCACAGTTCTCGCAGCCGAACAAGGCGCTCTTATTCGTACGTAGTCCATTACTCCTTTAGCCATTTTGCACGTTTGACGACTTCGCTACCCCCAACAGAGATTTGAATCCTTCACCGATCGACGACTGGGGCAACAAGCACTTTCGTAATTATTCATCCAATTTGCTTTCTCCTCATTCACTTCCACTCGCAACTTTTTCACTTGGTGCACTCTTGCTGTATTACTAGCTTCTGTAGCTATATTCTTATTTATAGCGATCTTGCAACAGCCTTTCCTTCTGTGACACAAGCCACACACCTTGGCATCCCAAATGAGTCCGCGCCCATTACAATGAGCAGGCAGGTATCTATATGTACATTGCGTCGAATAAGACAAAAGGGAACGCGTCGATGATACCCTCACTGGGCGTGAGATGTCTGTCTGTCTTCCAAGCAATTAGTATGCGACAAGTCAGGAAATAAAGGCAAATAAGAGGAACAGGTATGCGAGATAAATAGAAAGGGAAAAGAGTAACTCGACAGGCAGCAGGAGGAAATATACAATGAATATTTATTATCCCTACGACGACGCGTGAAGTTTAACGACACCATCAGCGCCTGCACTGGCCATGAATGGCAGCGACGGATGGAAGTCCACTGCGAGCACGCCCTCACGCGCCTTCTCGCGATGGCTCGTGATCTCCTGGATGCACGCACGCGCGCCAAGCAGATCCCAAAATCGTACCGAGCAATCATGCCCGCCGGACACTAGAGAGAAACCCGCGGCATCTATTGAAAGTGTCACAACCGCGTCAAGATGTGCCACCATTGAATGTGTGCATTGACCTATGGTGTTCCGTTAGTTTATTCCCCGCGAGTTTAGAGCAACTCGGCGTACCAGTGACACTATCCCATATCCTAATTTGCTTGTCTTCATGTGCAGTGACGAGAATGGGCATCGTCGGGTGGGACGCGATGCTATTGACTTGCATATTAACGGTAGCATCTTCTGAAATGATAGCTATCGGTAATGCTCAAGAAAACAAAGACCAGGAGGACAAACCTGAGCTTGTTTCGCACTGAAGCATAAGTACTTCCTTGCCGGTATCGACATCGAATATCTTCACAACGGCGTTCTGGTACCCTACAGCGACTTTCTTGAGGTCCGATTTAATCGCCTCGAGACAAGTTGCACCCGGTGGTTCTGCCGGGTCTTCCCATTCACTCTCGAGCCCGAAATAACCCCAGCTAAGCTTAAGCGCGCCTACACCGGACGCGGAGCCAACATCCCACACCTTCACCGAGCCTTCCGACCCGCAGCTCACCAATATGCTTTCATCGCGTATGAGTGCCAGACCCCATACTGCATCTGTGTGTCCGACGAGCTCGCCACGAACCCGAGTAGGATCATATGGTGCATAGGTTGTATACGAGACAGGCGGGAGTGACCATACGCGTATCGAGGAGTCAAGGGAAGCGGAATATAAAAGCCGTTTTGAGGGAGAGTGCACCAGCGTCGTGATGGCAGCTGTGTGTCCACGAAGAGTTAATTGAGGCTCAACCTCAATCGTCCCCCGCGTCCTGCAAAATTCACGTAAGGGTGTGCGCAGACGCAATGATAGGTCGTAGACCTACGCCGACGATGCTAGTCCTGCGACGTCCATTCTCCAAATCTTTACTGTGCAGTCATCTCCACCCGTTGCGAGACACATCTCGGATGGATGAAAAGCGAGTGCCCTCACAGCATCAAGATGACTGGAATACAATTAGTCCCCCAGAGCGATGCAAATGCCAAACTTTTTAACTGACTTTCGTAGTGTACGTCGTGGACGCCAAATTTTCCCGTCGTCGTCACTGGTAGTTGAAGATGCGTCGTCCTCGTCCATTTCCACGTCTTCCCTTTCCACATCTTCCTCTTCCTTCTCCGAGCCATCCCATGCCGAAACGCCTGACGCTGGCATACCCTGAGAAGAGAACCTCTCTGTGCGAGCCCGTTCTAGTCGTTCCTTCCACTCTTCATCCGGGCGAAAAATTGCAGTCAGCTGTTGGGGTTCCGAACCATCCGGCTTTGCCTGGACATCTTTGCTCGTTTGTTGGGCCTGGAGCTGGTGTGACTGGCCTTGGGCTGGGACCTGTTGCTGTTGCTGCTGCTGGAAACCTCCGTCTGCCTGACCAACCTGCTGTTGTTGCTGTTGCGCGTGAGGCTGATGTAAGGGGACATTTGAACCAGTGTTTAATCGGTTGTCTCTCTCGAGTAACGATCCCTGCGGACCCGAGCCCGCTGGGGTGGTCATTGATCCTGACATAACTGGCATCCCGTTCAAGACCGGAAAGTCCTTGCCTACTTCTGGTACAAGTTTCCGTGGCCGACCATTATACGACATCGGCTCAAGGGATGGCACATTGGGCACCGTAAGGGGCACAGACGAATTGCTGAGTATGGGACGGTTAGGCAGTGGGTTCATTGCTTGGGGGGACGTTAAATATGATATTTCCTGGAGACATCTGGAGGAACAGAGGATTAGAGACACTCCCAGAAGATAAAGGGACGACATCATAAAAACCTGAACGCGACACTCACTGTTTAAGATACTCTCTACTTCGTGCCCTACTTTTGGGATCTCTTCCAGGAGGAGGCTTCCCGAGGACAGCAGCATTTGGTGCACCAGACCAATTGGATCCTCCCCAGGTGTGGGACTTATTCTGATTGGACGTGGGACCACCGTTAGGCATACCTGTCAAGGATGCCATAGACATGCGGTTTTCAGGAGGCAAAGGCACGTCTTAAGACAATACATTATTAAAACGCTCGACTCAGCAGCTCTAAGTCAAGATATGGGGCGTGTACACACCTTCACTCCGCGGCGAACTCCCACTGCTGCCATCCTTGTGGCTGCCAGATTCATCCTTTGACGACGCGGGGTTTGACTGGTTTTGCAGTGCAGTCACCTTGGAAGGTAAAGGAGGTTGATTTGCAGGCTGATTGAGTTGCTTGGAACTGGTAAATACGGGTTCACGTCACGCGTCATATGCACAACAGAGAAGAAACGCGTACCGTTCCATGCGCAACGCGAATTCAAGCATTTTTATACGGCGTAAGAGGTCGATCCGAGTATTCTCAAAGGAGCGGCGCTCTCCTTCGAGCAGGGCTATGCGTGCCTGAGAAAACGAAGAGCGGTCGCCAGCGCGTCAGAGGGGCGGAAGCGACACGAAAGAAAAAAAATACAACGCACCCGCATCTCCGCACGTTCAATTTCCCATTCGTTCCTCTCACGCTCGTACCTCCGCCATTCTGACTGCAGAAAATGCAGGATGTTAGACAGGTTGAGGTCCTGGCCATTTAGCGGAGGTGGAGGAGGCGGGGCCTGGTTCTGCTGTTGGTGTTGCTGGTGTTGCTGTTGCTGCTGCTGCTGCTGCTGCTGCTGGTGTTGTTGTTGCTGGCCCTGCTGTTGGTGGATTTGTGGTTGGCCCTGGCCCTGTAGACCAGATAGGTTGCCCAACATGAGGAAGTTGCCTGCGTAGCGGACGTTGACTGAAAGGACACCGATGCTTGGTGTTTTCCTTGAAAGACGGTCGTGGAAGCAGTCACACGTAGATGCGTGACGTGACGCAGTCCCTCTTTTATTTCCGCTCTTTACTGACGACGCCAAGCCACGTGCGCATGATGACAGAGCAAGACGCGGCCGCAAAGAACTTGCAGAAATTTGATAAATTCATACTTACAGCATACATGTAGATGCGGATCGCAAGGTAAATGAGTACTATTCAAGCTCTTTTTTTCAAGCCCTGGTTCGCTCGCTGTTCATCATGTTTGAAGATTTAAATGGCGCCATGCTTTATTTGTTAGGACTAACCATGGCGTCGTCGGTAAAATCATAGCTGTCGTACAATTGGTAGTACATGCCACCTCCCAGACACTCGCTGATCAATCCGAAACGCAGCATAAACGCAGCCCACATTGCGATTTGGTCATTAGACTTATTTCTTCCCCGATCTATTTGAACAGCCCTGAGTCAGGAAGAGTGAAAGTCGAAAGGAATAGACTCACTTCTTGATACCTCCGCCGGGAGGGCCGCCTTCGGACACGATGACCACAAATTAGTATTCTAATCGCGACTCAGTATAATATGCGTTTCGTCTCACCCTTTAGAGCTGGAGTGGAAATCAGCGAGTGCCGCGCAGCCAAAAAAAGACGATCACTCACCCTTCGCTTTTGCCTCAGCAACGGCAGCGGCTTCCGCCTTCTTCCTCTCCTTGAAGGCCTTGTCCTCCTCGTCTTCATCCTTCGCAGCCTTCTTAGGCGCCTGTGTGTACGGATTAATCCCGGCAAGGGGTTAGCAAGGAGTGTCTCCCACCTTCATAGGCTTGAGCTTCCCGCCTTGTCTGCCAGACATAATTGTGGATGAGCCGCTGTGCCGATTTCACAAATGCCTCTTATCAGTGTCACGTCGTCACGCGTGGGAGTACCACGTGATCTTTCTCCTTCCGGCACGTGATGGCCTGCGCTACACATGCAGTCGTCGTTTATATTTGGAACTCAGATAGTATGATCACTTCTGTAGACGCCGAAGTGAATACCTTGCCTCCTGGCACAACAATCATCGCCTCCTTTGTGATCGCAGGCATGCGCTGAGCAGATACTAGCCGAAGACTAACCGTGAACTCCCCGGAAGGCTGGAGCTCCTGTACCATGATTGTACCAAGCTTTCGGTTCCAAAATCTCAGGCCATCACTGTTGCTTCTCGCATTTCTCTCGCTGTCCTATCTACTGTCGTTTGCTGGCGCAAGAGAAGCTATACAATATCCGGAACAATCTTTCATGGTTCTCGACTCAGGTGCCGATTTACCACAATGGCAAATCTCCCTCTCCGAGGATTGGGACGTACGTACCTGCATGCAGTATCTGTCTTTGAATGAAGAAGAACCGGACATGATATCCTCAATGCCTAGGTTCTCGGACCTTTTCCCATTCATGCGAGAGAACAACACCTACTTAATCCGGGGTTCCCTCTAAATTGTACGGCAGCCGAGCTGTTCACCTGCGCTGCACCTGCAAACTCATCAATATTTTTGTCAGTGACGGTTCCATATGAGCATGAACCAAACCAAACGTGGACTTCACCATACGCTGATAACGCTCAGGTAACGTGGTCGAAAGCACACTCCGACGCCGAGGGAAAACTCGCTGTGTCGTATCCCGACATCAGGTAATTCTCCATCTCTAAGATAGGAATAAGACAGCCTTTAACATTCTTATAAGATGGTCTTACCTCCGTGCAACAGATGGATGGGCTGCGGTTCAACACCATTCAATTTTACACACGACTCTGACTGTTACTCCTCTGCGGAAAGGACCTTCGTGGGACCCCCTGCCTAGATTACTTGTCAAACTGAAGCAGGGCTCCTTCTTCACAGTTTTACCCAGGGAGGTGCACGAACCTTTCGTCCCTCAATGGCATGCGGGAAATATATATGGTCTACTACGAGACCCGCCTAACGCGGTTGAACTCCCCGGCACGGTGAGCAACGTTAATTCAACAACTTTTGACTTCTTCATCAGTGGGGACTATGAGGTTTGTCCGCTACTTCTAACCTTCATCCTATGTAATGACGTGACGTGGCTCGCAGATAAGGCTATTTGGAGATCCCCGAGACTATGGCGAGGAAAGGCCTACACTTAAACTTAACGTTTCGGTCAGCGTAGAAGAGAAGCGCAAGGCCGTTGTTCGACAACAGTCGCATGACGTCGTTTGTGATTTCGTTGACGGCTACGCCTTCGGAGATGCACTAGGTGTTGGTCTACGCAGTGTTGATGGCTGGTGGATTGTTGAAAATATCCAGCTCCCGGGGAATTTTCCGAAAGTAAGATGTTACCTCATGAGCCTAGTCATGACAATAATTTTAACGGGATCCGTAAGGCGTTGGCCCTATCGGTTCGTAACAGGCAGACGCTTGCACCGTCACAAACTCGAATAGTCCCAATCTCGATTGAGCAAAGCGCGCCTTTTTCAGGGGGCGGAATTTCGTTTACGCTCGTTTTATCAGAATATGTTCCGAATCCCAATTTGCCCCGGTCCAGGACCACAGTTCCGATCACCCTAGCTTGGAAAAATATCCCGTCCTGGTCTGCATCGACGTCCGAAGTCATTCGTGCGACGTTCTTTTTCGCAACGTCGCATCCGACTGCTTTTCTTGCAAAACCCCCGATGCTTCCCAATTCCGATGGTCTCGCGGTACCTATCCTTGCGCTGCGTGAGTAAACGCAGCTTGTGGATGTTTGGCTGTCATTGAGGAAAAAACCCCTAATCGGAGTATAGATGGAGCAGGCGTTGATATCAGTACGATGCCGTTTTGGGCGGCTGACATAGACCGCCAGAAGCACAGCTGGGTAATTATGCCCGCTGGACGAACGGAATGGGTGCGTCCACATATTTTCCTCCATATTTCCCTGGCCTGATTCGTCACATTAGGGTCTTGACTGGCATGGAGTAAGCGCATCCGAGGCGTGGGCTTCAGTCCACGCACTCAGCTCAATCCTCAATCCTCGTTGGACAGCATGGGCATTCCCGCCCACAACTGAGGTCGTCCTTCTCGGTCACTCGAATGGCGGACAGGGCGTTTGGCATCTCACCGCTCATTATTCAGATCGCGTGCGTGCGACGTTGGCAGCCGCAGGGTATCTCAACGCGCAGTCATATGTTCCATTGACACTCTCGCGTGGGGCGCGCTTTGCGGACCCGGCGTTGCGCGCTGTACTGGAATCCGCACTAACTCACGATAATAACGAGCTCTTCCTGACTTCGGGAAAGGTGCCTATCCTCGCTATACACGGGTACGTTAAGGACGAATCTTTACTTTGTTATTATCTAAACGAGTATCGATACCGCAGCGGAAATGATACTAATGTGCCCTCATGGCATTCGAGAGAATATGTTGATGTCATCCGTTCATGGAATAAAGACGCTAACATTTCGTACGTTCCCCATCCACGCTCAGTAACTGACGGAAATGCTCACAGCATTCCGGTCCACAGATTCCACGAAGATGAAGGGAAGCCACATTACTACCCCGAGATCTTTCGGGGCGCGCACGTCTTGAAATTTCTTGAAAGAGTACTGGACCCAGAATTCGTGCCTGATGGGTCGCCGAATCACTTTATGCTGACCGTTGTCGATCCTACGCACTCTGGTTCTTTGTACGGCTGGAAAATTGACGCACTTATTACTCCCGGAAGGTCCGTTTTCTTTCGCTTTATCTCTTTCATTCCGAGACTTGGGCCGGGACTAACGGTACGGAATTATTTACTTACCCAGGATCTCCCGACTGTACGTAGAAATTTGCAGTGATGCGACGCACATCCGGACGACGAATGTCCGTGGATTCTCGCTGGACTCCCATGCGGTTGGTCTAGGAAAAGACTTCATTTTAGATGGGCAGTTACAGAAGTCCGAACCTGAAAGCATTCACCGAGTATTTCATATGTCTAACGCCGGCTTTTGGACCGTAAGGATTATTACAAACGTCGTCAATATTACCATTTCTTAATCTTTTCCCCCAGCGTGAATTATCTGCAGCTTCGACACTGTTGTGGTCTCCTCCAGGAAGGGTTCAGAACATTTTTGACACACCCGCAGCTCTGACGATCATCATACCGTCGAGCGCCACCGCTTACCCTAAGGCGCTTTCGGCAGCCCTCCGTATAGCGCACGCTCTTGACGTGTATCTAAAACTCGACGCAGAGATTATTTTGGACACAGTCGCATTATCCCGACGCAGTACAGGAACGGCAGAAAAGGTTACCCAGGCTCTTAGGATGGAAGGAAACCTGATCATTATTGGCGGCGTAGAGAACACTTTTGCGCGAATGCTCCTTCAGGTCGAATCGCCTGGCCGTATGACTGAATTTGGGATTGACCAAGACGGAAATTGGTTATTCCGTGGCCGACCTTTGCCTCGTACAAGTGATAATAGCCTGGGTATAGTATTTACACATCCGCACCCAGAGGGCGGGGACAACGCGGCCGTGTTTCTCTCCGGAACGGATCCAGCCGGACTCGAGCGTGCCCTTCGCCTCTTCCCGATACGAACCGGTATCGCTGTGCCGGACTGGACAATCATTGGCAGCGCAGCCGACAACCTTGGAATCGGTGGGATAGTTGGTGCTGGGTGAGTGCTCAAAATTTATCGGTTTCAACGTTATTCGTCCGTACTCAAATTTACAATAGGGTTTGGGATGGGTCATGGAAATGGAACGAAGCGATGTCGTGGCTATCATAAAGGTTTAAATGCTGCACATTCGTTAACTTATTGGGAAGTGTAAATTATACTCCAATTGGGGTCGACTTCCGGGGATGAACTAAACGGATTAAAGTTGTTGACTGTTTCATAAAAATCGCAACTTACGGAAGGAAGTTGGAAAGACCTGAGACATGCAGGAAATGACAAGTAAGCTGTCCAGTCCCAAACAAGCACGACTATATCCTTCCAGAATTCGCACCCGGCGCTCCTAGCATTACAGGAATCAGTGCTTCCTTTCCCCGCGATGATACCAAATAATACACAACGATCCGACGGCACGCCATCTCTCAAACAAAGCTTTCAGCCTAAACTCTGTCCTGAGTCTGATCTAAACCTGCCACAAATGGCCAGCGTTTTCAAAAACCTTATCCAAGGGCGAGAATCCGCCAGAGGGCCATGAACACACTAACAATAAAAGACCTCCGTGAAATTACTTATTGCGAAGGGCGGTACGCAAAGACACAAAAAGTGAAGATGCCTCATCTTCGACTCGAGACCGCCTGTCTGAGCCTTGCATCCGGATCGAACTATCCGTTGTCCTCGGGCTTCGGCTCTGAAGTTTCTAGAAGGTGTTGCCAATGAGCAAATCGCACAGTTCAAATCCTTAATGTCAACTGATGCCTGGACAGAAATCCGCTATGGACGGACCCACGTTCCACTAATTGTACCTGGTGATTTGTAAAACAAGCACGGATGGCTGAGTAAGTTACATATTATATGCCTCAAGAAACGCCGTGAATTACCATTGTTCGAGCACAATAAAGGTGATACATTAGAACTTATTGCGCCCCATAGATATCTACAACTCGAGATCAAGTAAGTCCGTATGAGAGTGTTCATATTTCGTGTTAAGAGAGGCGCTGAGTCCGGACCTCCTCCGACTGCCAATGGTCAATGATCACTGACTGCCGGCTGGGAAGATATAAAAATGCGGCAATCCCTAGTTCTTCCGGGAGGTGGGGCGGACTCAATCCTTTCAACGGGTTCGAGTATCTGATGTTCAAGAATCACCGAGAGCAATTAAAGATAAATCCCAAAGCACAACGCGTCAACAAGCAACAACATCGCGCCACAAATGGACCCGGACCAAATACCAGCCACACAACTAACAGCAAAAGGCACACTCAAATCAAAACACAATAGCACACTGGCCACGACACTACTCGGACCGTAGGAGACAAAAAAATCCTACCCTCAAAATAACTCATACCACTCGCTGACCGAGATTCACTGAAAAAAAAACAGTTTGAGTCCTATTACCAATTTACTCAAAGGATTGCTCACCTATTTCATGAGTAATCGCCATGGGGAAAGCAGATAGCATATATGTAGAGACAACTCCTTTACTCATCCTCATCTTCAATTCAGTTCAACTTTACAACTCTTTTGATAGCCTTTGGAATCCACTAGTATAAAAGCATTGGGATTCCGCTGAACAGCAGTCAGCGATCCTCCGTCCTTCATTCCACATACCCCATCATGTCTATAGCCAACACCCGCGCACCAGGCATACCCTACTATACACCTGCTCAGGTCCCACCGGCAGGGACAGCACTCAAAACCCAACCCGATGAGAAGAGCATCCCTAAAATCTTCCGTCCTATCAAGATTCGCGGAGTAGAGTTCCACAACCGCATTTTCGTAGGTGTCGACGCTCTGGGTTCGGCGCGAATGCCGTCACGGTACTGAGTCTCACCTCAATGTCGACAGGTACCACCTCTGTGCCAATACTCCGCCGAAAATGGCCGGTTGACCGCATGGCATATGGCTCACTGTAGGTTTTCATCTACGTATATTAATAATTCCTGCCGGACTGACCGACACCTCGAATAGTAGGAGGCATATTCATGCGTGGCCCCGGTCTAACCTTCATTGAAGCCACCGCAGTGACCGCAAACGGCCGCATCACGCCAGACGACTCTGGACTCTGGTCGGACGACCAAATAAAGCCACTCCGAGAGCTCGCCGACTTCGCACATTCCCAAGGAACGAAAATCGGCATCCAGCTTGCGCACGCAGGACGTAAGGCCTCAACAGTCGTGCCGTGGCTGCATAGCGGCATGGTAGCCGCCGTCGAGCATGGCGGATGGCCCGACGACGTCTGGGCGCCCTCGGCAATCCAGTACAATGACAGCTTCCCTGTGCCTAAAGAACTGACGAAAGAGGGGATTGCAGAAGTAGTGCGCGCGTTCGCAGAAGCGGCGAAAAGGGCAGTGAAGGCAGGCATAGACGTCATCGAAATCCATAGCGCACATGGATTCCTTATTCACTCGTTCCTGAGCCCCGTCACGAACAAGAGGACGGACGAGTATGGCGGACCCTTCGAAAACAGGATAAGATTCCTTCTAGAGATAATCGCAGCGACGCGGGCCGTTATCCCAAGCGATATGCCGCTTTTCCTCCGGCACGCAGCCCAGTGTCCTTCCCAGGAAAATGACCGAGTTAATGTGATGCTGCAGAGTCTCTGCAACAGACTGGCTGGAAGAGTCCCTGCCTAACGAGCCCTTATGGACTCTTGAAGAAACGACTCGCCTTGCTGGCCTCCTCACGGAGAACGGTGTTGATCTCTTAGACGTCTCGTCTGCAGGCCTACACCCTGCACAGCGAATCGTAGCCGGTACAGTCGCTAACTTCGCATACCAGGCACACTTCTCGGAGGCAATTAAGAAGGCGCACGGGCTCGATACAGCGTCTAAGCTCCTCTTGGGTGCCGTCGGAGAACTCAACACTGGACCAATCGCAGAGGAGGTGCTTGATCGCGATATGGCCGACATTGTTTTTGTCGGAAGGCAGTTCCAAAAAGATCCAGCTACAGTGCTGACGTTTGCTGAGCAACTGGGGGTGAATATTAAGATTGCTAACCAAATTGGATGGGGACTCGGACTCGGTACCAGTGGAAGGGGGAGACCCAGGGTGTTAGAAGCAGCGGATAATAAGAAGGGAGGAGGTGACAACTAGTGGCAGCGTGTCGGCGAGGCATTATATTAGAAGGACCTAGACATTAGTTGCAGCTGGTTTTCTAAGGCCGAGCTGACGAGACCGGCCTATTGATAGAAATTTTATAATTAGCTAACGGAGACGAATTAATTATTATGAAAGAGATAGTTAAAATCATACTTACACGAAGTACAGCATTGAGTTAGCCCTATCGCACCCACACCCTCGCCACTACACCCCATTCGCTGAGTACGTCCGGCCGCATGCTTCAAATTAATGGTTGAACATCACCATGAGTGTTCAGCGTAGCTTCATTTCTCGAAGGAGTACATACGAGGTTTAAATTCTTGATATCGGCTGATGCCTGGACAGAAATCCGTTATGGACGGACCCATGTTCCACTAATTGTACCTGGTGATTTGTAAAGCAGGCATGGATGCTTGAGCAAGTTACATAATATACCTCGAGAGACGCCGTGAATTACTATTGTTCGAGCGCAATAAAGGTGATGCATTAGAACTTATTGCGCCCCATAGATATCTACAACTTGAAATCAAATAAGTACGGATGGGAGTGTCTATATTTCGTGTTAAGAGAAGTGTTACGTGAATAAAGGTGCGGATCTCCTCCTCGGACTGTCATTGGTTAATGTTCACTGGTTGCTGGCTGGGAATATGGAAAAATACGACAATCCCTAGTTCTTTCGGGAGATGTGACGGACTCGATCCTTTTAACGGGTTCGAGTATCTGATGTTCAAGAATCACCGGGAGCAATTAAAGATGAACTTCCAAGATCCCAAAGCACAACGCATCAACAAGGGACAACATCGCGCTCTAAATAGACCAAAGACAGCCATACAATCAACAGCAGAAGGCACACTCAAATCAAAACACAATGGCACAGCCACAATACTCGAATCGTGGGAGACAAAAAAAACCTACCCGCTCGCTGACTGAATCCACACAGAAAAAAACAACAGCTTGAGTCCTATTACCAATCCTATATATCCTATATATAAAAACATCCTATATATAAAAACACAACACCTTTTTCATTACCCAACTATATTTGTAATAATTCTACTAATCACATTTTCCCAGGCGCCTGCAAAACAGTTTGTCCACATAAATAAATAAATAGCAATTCTTCTGGATAGCATGAGTTGCCGAGTGAAGCGAGCTTCGCCAGGGACTTTGGGGCTTGTCTTCTTAAAGGATTGCTCATCCATTTAATGACTAATCCCCATGGGGAAAGCACTTAGCAGATAGCATATATGCTCAAAAATATAACAATTCATCTGATAGCCTAATCCACAAGTACAAAAGCATTGGGATCCCGCTGGACAGCAGCCCGTCATCCTCCGTCCTTCATCCTACATACCCCATCATGTCTATAGCCAACGCGCGCGCACCAGGTATACCCTACTACACACCTGCGCAGGTCCCGCCGGCAGGGACAGCACTCAAGACCCAGCCCGACGAGAAGAGCATCCCTAAAATCTTCCGGCCTATCAAGATTCGCGGAGTAGAGTTCCACAACCGCATTTTCGTAGGTGTCGACGCTCTGGGCTCGCCGCGAACGCCATACTGAGTTTCACTGGCACCCCAATGCCGACAGGTCCCCCCTCTGTGCCAATACTCCGCCGAAAATGGCCGGTTGACCGCGTGGCATATGGCTCACTGTAGGCGTTTATCTACATTGATGACGCGTGCCGGACTGACCGATGTCTCGAATAGTGGGAGGCATATTCATGCGCGGCCCCGGTCTAACCTTTATCGAAGCCACCGCAGTGACCGCAAACGGCCGCATCACGCCAGAAGACTCTGGACTCTGGTCGGACGACCAAATAAAGCCACTCCGAGAGCTTGCCGACTTCGCACATTCCCAAGGGACGAAAATCGGCATCCAGCTTGCGCACGCAGGGCGTAAGACATCGTCGGTCGCGCCCTGGCTGCACAGAGGCACAGTGGCCGCCGTCGAGCACGGCGGATGGCCCGACGACGCCTGGGCGCCCTCGGCAATCCAGTACAATGACAGCTTCCCTGTGCCTAAAGAACTGACGAAAGAAGGGATTGCAGAAGTAGTGCACGCGTTTGCCGAAGCGGCGAAAAGGGCGGTGAAGGCAGGTATAGACGTCATCGAATTCCACGGCGCGCATGGATACCTGATTCACTCGTTCCTGAGCCCCGTCACGAACAAGAGGACGGACGAGTATGGGGGTCCTTTCGAAAACAGGATAAGGTTCCTCTTAGAGATAATCGCAGCGACGCGGGCCGTTATCCCAAGCGATATGCCGCTTTTTCTCCGGTACGCAACCCAGTGTCCTTCCCAGGAAAATGACCGAGTTAATGTGATGCTGCAGAGTCTCTGCAACAGACTGGCTGGAAGAGTCCCTGCCCAACGAACCCTCGTGGACTCTTGAAGAAACGATCCGCCTTGCTGGCCTCCTCACGGAGAACGGTGTCGACCTCTTGGATGTCTCGTCCGCAGGCCTACACCCTGCACAGCGCATCGTAGCCGGAACGGTCGCCTATTTCGCATACCAGGCGCACTTCTCGGAGGCAATTAAGAAGGCGCACGGGCTCGATACAGCGTCTAAGCTCCTCTTGGGTGCCGTCGGAGAACTCAACACTGGACCAATCGCAGAGGAGGTGCTTGATCGCGATATGGCCGATGTTGTTTTTGTCGGAAGGCAGTTCCAGAAGGATCCGGCTACCGTACTGACGTTTGCTGAGCAACTGGGGGTGAGGATTAAGATTGCCAACCAAATTGGGTGGGGACTCGGACTCGGTACCAGTGGAAGGGGGAGACGCAGGGTGTTAGAAGCAGCGGATAATAAGAAGGGAGGAGGTGACGACTAGTGGCAACGTGTCGGCGAGGCATTATATTAGAAGGACCTAGACATTAGTTGCAGCTGGTTTTCCAATGTCGTACTGATGGTATCAGACTATTGATAGAAATTCTGTAGGACAGTTATTAGCTAACGGGAACGAATTAAATATTATGAAAGAGATAGTTAAAATCGCACTTACATCAGAAACTTATTGCGGCCCGTAGATATCTACGAATCACCTTGAGATCAAGCAAGTCCGTACATATTTTGTGTTAAGAGAAATGTAGTGCGAATTAAGTTGTATTATGAGCTTGATGCCGAGTTCGGCCGTCGGAGTTTAAAAGGTTTCGTAGCATTTTTACTTGCCCGTATGCGCGCTCGAGTTCCCTCGCGCGATTATTTACTGGTTAAACGATATACTTTGGTATTCACGAAGTGCATTTGCTAGCGCCGCAAATTGCTGAATTCCAACACGAATAAAGGCGCGGATTGTCATTGGTCAATAACCACTGGCCGCCTGGCTGAGAAGAAAAAGATGTGAGAGTCTCAAATTCATTGGGGAGGGGAGGAGGAATTGCTCCTTTCAACGGGTCCGGGTATCTGGTCTTCAAGAATCACCGAGAGCAATTAAAGATAAACTTTCGAGATCCCAAAGCACGACGCGTCAACAAGGAACGACAATGCGCTCTAAATGGACCAATGGACAGCCACACACACCCCTGCCAGTGCACAACAATTTCAAATCAATGACAAAAAGGCACGCTCAATTTCAAGCACAATATTGGCACAGCTCCAGTGCCCGGAGCGCAGGCGGAAATGAATTACTCATACATACTACCCGCTGAGGGCCGAGATCCACAAAAAGACCAACAGTTCGAGTCCCTACTATTACCAATCCTTTCGAAGGATTGCTCATGCATTCGATGATCATTCCCAATGGGGAAAGTACCTTTACTCATCTTCAATTTCAATTCAACCTTACAATCCCTTCGATGGCCTTTGGAATCCGTAAGTATAAAAGCATTAAATTCCGCCAAAGGACAGCCAGTCATAATAAATCCTCTGTCATTCATCCAACATACCTCATCATGTCTATAGCCAACACCCGCGCACCAGGCATTCTCTACTACACACCTGCGCAGGTCCCACCGGCGGGGACAGCCCTAAAGGCCCAGCCCGACGAGAAGAGTATCCCAAAGATTTTTCAGCCTATCAAGATTCGCGGAGTAGAGTTCCACAACCGCATTTTCGTAGGTACCGACGTTCTGGGTTCGCCGCGCTGAGTTTCACCCGAGTGCCGACAGGTCCCCCCTATGAGCCAATACTCTGCCGAAAATGGCCGGTTGACCGCATGGCATATGGCTCACTGTAGGTTTTTATCTATATTGAGAATGCCTGCCGGACTGACCGACACCTCGAATAGTAGGAGGCATATTCATGCGCGGCCCCGGTCTGGCTTTCATCGAGGCCACTGCAGTGACCGCAAACGGCCGCATCACGCCAGAAGCCCCTGGACTCTGGTCGGACGACCAGATCCAGCCGGTCCGCGAGCTCGCCGATTTCGCACATTCCCAAGGGACGAAAATCGGTATCCAGCTTGCGCACGCCGGACGTAAGGCCTCGACAGTCGCGCCCTGGCTGCACAGAGGCACGGTGGCCGCTGTCGAGCACGGCGGATGGCCCGAAGACGTCTGGGCGCCCTCGGCAATCCAGTACAATGACAGCTTCCCTGTGCCTAAAGAACTGACGAAAGAAGGGATTGCAGAATTAGTGCGCGCGTTCGCAGAAGCGGCGAAAAGGGCAGTGCAGGCAGGCATAGACGTCATCGAAATCCATAGCGCACATGGATACCTGATACATGCGTTCCTGAGCCCGGTCACGAACAAGAGGACGGATGAGTATGGTGGATCTTTCGAAAACAGGATAAGATTCCCTTTAGAGATAATCGCAGCGACACGGGTCGTTATCCCTAGCGATATGCCACTTTTCCTCCGGTACGCAGCCCAGTGTCCTTCCCCCAAAAATGACCGAGTTAATGTGATGCTGCAGAGTCTCTGCAACGGACTGGCTGGAAGAGTCCCTGCCCAACGAACCCTCATGGACTCTTGAAGAAACGACTCGTCTCGCTGGTCTCCTCACGGAGAATGGCGTCGATCTCTTGGACGTCTCATCCGCAGGCCTACACCCTGCACAGCGAATCGTAGCCGGGACAGTCGCTAACTTCGCATACCAGGCACACTTCTCGGAGGCAATTAAGAAGGCGCACGGGCTCGACACAGCGTCTAAGCTCCTCTTGGGCGCCGTCGGAGAACTCAACACTGGACCAATCGCGGAGGAGGTACTTGAGCGCGGCATGGCCGATGTTGTTTTTGTCGGAAGGCAGTTCCAAAAGGACCCAGCCACCGTACCGACGTTTGCTGAGCAACTGGGGATGAGGGTTAAGATTGCTAACCAAATTGGATGGGGACTCGGACTCGGCACCAGTGGAAGGGGGAAGCGAAGGGTGTTGGAAGCTGCAGATAAGAGTGAGGGAGGGGACAGCTAGCAGCAGCGAGTCGGTGGGGCATTATATCAGAAGGACCAAGATATTAATGTGTAGCTAGTTTTCCAAGACTGAGCTGACAAGATTGGAACCATGTTAATATATGTGGGGAGTCCACATAGAAAGTGTGAAGGGAGGGAAGCCACGCCACAAAAGCTACATTTACTCAGTGTAATTGAGCAAGGGATGGCCTTTTTTCAAGGCTGGCTTGAGGGAAGGGGACGGGGGGGCACACAGCCACTAAGCTCTCGCTGACTAAGCTAGCTTTTTGGCAACCCCTACCCGGATAACTGGAGGGCTTCGCCCCCCAATTATCGATAAAAATCTATAAGTCAGTAATTGGCTAACAGAAAGCGAATTAAATATCATGAAAGAGATAGTTAAAGCCAACACTTACACGAAATACAACATTGAACTAGCCCTACCGCACCCACACCTCCGCCACTACACCCCATTCGCCGAGTATGCGTGCTTCAGACGGTTGAACATCACCATGTGTGTACAGCGTAGCTTCATCCTCGTCCTCCGCGCCCTCTTCGTCTTCAAGCACCTTTTCTCGATCTTCAACGAGCAGCACCCGCAGCCCCCCAACGCGCGCAAAACCGCGCGCCCTAGGCATATAGGAAAGCAAAAACTCTGCGTTCCCCTCCCCCCGTTCCGGCTGCACCGCAACCACAGACGCGTCCGCCTGAGGCGCCGTCAAAGAAATGGGCGGAAGGAACGCAGCAGACATGCCCGCGAACGACACGCGTCCTATTCCTCTACCAGCCTCGGCGCCATTCTGTTCTAACGACGCAGAATACGGCGGGGGCAGCCGCACCCCACCACTCCCCTCAAGACCATCCCTATCCCCAAACGCCTCCCCATCGCTCCCGCCCTCGTCCTGCAACCCGAGCGCCTCGCTCAGCGCGACGCGTCTCAGGCGCTCTTCCAACCCGCTGACGCCGACATTACTCAAGCCAACGCCACGCGCTACCATCGACGAAGGCGACATCGCTACGCTCCCGCTTCCCGATGTAGCCGGCCCTTGCCCCTCCGCAGAGCCTGGCGGCGGGGACATGACGCGACGCGGAGTAAGGACGTCAATAGAGCCCGTACGGCTTTGCGGGGAGCGGGCCCCAGGTGTCGATGCGATGGTATCAAAAGACATCGTCGTGCTCGTGCGCTTCTTTAAAGTGTGTGTCGCTATCGGTCCGGAGATGGGTCTAGATGCGGAAGCAGGCACTGGCGGCCTCGGAAAAGTGTGCTGCACTACAAGCCTGATAACGCGCGCTTTTCGCAGCGTCCGGTGCTCAAGCAAGTCGGAACTGCCGTGCGGCAGAGTCGCAGAGACAGCCAGGGAAAAGCGGAGCGTGAAAGGCTTCTCAACCCACACAGTGGCGTCCGTCGGTCCTTCAAGGAGTACAAGATCTACTTCGACATCCGCACGAGGGGGTGGCTGACTAGGGAGGGAGGGGACCGGCGGAGCAGCACCGGGCGACTGCGGACGCGCCGGCGGGGCAGGGGTGGTCGCCCGTTTCAGTGGAGATCCTGGGCGCTGAGGAGGGGGCGTCGCGACGCGTTGCTGTTGTTGTTGTTGCTGCGCCTGCTGCTGAAGAGAAGCCTGAGATGGGGAACGTGGGCGAGGCGAGCCAGGCAGAGCCGATTTCTGCAGATACGAAGGCAGAGCTGAGACAGGGGCAACGCTAGCAGATGGGGGAGCGGGGAGCGGGATGCGACGTGAGAGGACCTAAACAGTCCATAAGCACTATAATCATCACCAGCAAAGCATAAACGTACCGAAGTCAAAAGTCTCCCCGGCTCGCCCATCGCGGACCTCCAAGAGATGTCCAGCCGGCCAAGCGGAATGACAGTGCCAGGTGCAGGCGGGACAGGGACGCTCGTTACACTAGGTACAACCTTAGGAATCATAATGTAGATAAACTGGCGCGTATCCTGGGCGGGGACGAGCGGCATACTCTCTATCAAAGAGCTTTTAATCCCATTCGTGCCAGTCGGCAATGCACTCGTCGACTGTCCCTCAGCATTGACGTCCACCACGTCCCACCCTTCCACCGCCTCAAGACGCACCTTCTCGAAACAGAGAGGACCCTGCGTGAGGTTCTGGACATGTACCTCCAGGAATACCTTATCCCGCTCGTTCCGGGAGAGCAAGGCAGTAGGGCTCCGCGGGACGTGTACCTTGGTCTTCACAGATAGCGGGTTCGTAACCTGCGCACGGAAACCAGCGATCAGCCACCAATCCTTCAACACACACCCGCTGCACGAGACTCACAGCAAACTTGTAAAACTTGCGAAACGTCTGCACAAACGGGTCATCCGCATTCTCCGCACCGCTCGTCGCAGGGCGCATCCCGGGCGGGGTACGGTACGTGACCGTACACGCAAGTACATGCTGGCCAAGCTCCTTAATCTCACTACTCACGACCATCTCGAGCGAGTCGCCCGCCAACAACGTATGCGCCTCGCCGCCCGCCAGCGCATGCACCTCCGCGAGCGGGACCTTGCTCGTGATCGTCTGCATCTCGACCTTGGCGTGAACAGCATCGACAGGCACGCCGGCCTCGTTATTCACGGACAGCACGCAAGCAAACGTCTCGCCGAGCTGGATCGCGCCGAACGCGGCGGGGAGCATAAGCATCTGCCCCGCATGTGTAAGGTCGCGCAGCGTCTTCGGATGGCCCTGTAGCGGTTCGGCGCCCTGGAGCGAGAGCGCGCTCAGCGTAGCGTGCTGCGAGAACGAGGGCGAGCTAGAGAAGAACGGCTGCCAGTGCGCTGCGAGCGAGGGACGCGACACGCGCATCACCTTCAGCGTGAGAGGGTGCTGCCCGTCCAGGCTCGCCATTGTCGTCGTTGGGCAAAGCTCGGCTTTCGCAGTCGTCGACGTCGTCGGTGAAGATGCCGAGGACACTGCGCGGCCGAGATCGCGTGACGAGCGCGTCGCGTCGACCAGGCGCGACTGACGGATTTCAGAGTCCGACACAGAAATAAATATATGCGTGCTATTCGAAAAAAATCTAATGACACCGTGTATCTACGCTTTTATTTAGGCGCAGAAATTGCTCTACGATTAGGCGGCCTGACCTGCTTCTGCGCATCATCAAACCGGCGCACCACCACCTCACACTTCGTCGTCTTGCAAATATGTTTCGACGACGCCTTGATCGCGTCCGAGAAAAGCGTCAACCCAGCAGCGCGTTCCACAGCCTCGACTAAAGTCCATAACATTAACATTAAACAAAAACTAAAGCTCCCGAACGAGCTAAAATTGAAGGGATCTCACCAGGCACAGAGAAGCTCTCGAACGGCGTCTCATCTGAGATCGCGGCGTTGGGCAGGACGAATGCGCCCGTCGAGATCTCAGGGATGTCAGGCGTTGAAGGCGAACACGGGCGAGACGTCAGCACAACCTTCGCAAAATGCGTCGGGACGCCAATGTTCGGCGGCGAGCCGATAACCTCATGAGTCTATTCAAACAAACACAAATCAGAAAACCCAATTCACCACAAAACGGTTCCGGGGATGCACTGACCACTCGCCACTTCCCATCTGGCTCCAGTTTCGGGAGGTAAAGCGGAATAGTGAATACGAACACGTCTTGGAAGGTTCCCGTTAGCCTCCGACACCACTCCTCCGTATACGCCCAGTAATGTCGGTTAAAATCCACGCCTACTTGCGGCGCGATGTTCGTCAGCAAGAACGTCTCGTTCATCGCATCCTGTGAGGCGTTGCATTCAGTTTCGGCCTCTTATAACACAACTTAAACCCAAATTCAAACCCAAACTCACCTGCGAGGACTTGGCATCAGCAGCCGGCACCCTTCACACAAAAAGCCCAAAGCACACAAATACATTTTCCAATTCAACCACACGCACGAACAAGAAGAATAAAAAAATCAAAACCTTCCAAAACAGAAGAAACCTCCAAACTCACATATGTCCCCGATCATACCCACTCCTAAAATAATCCTGCAAACGCGCGCGGAACGGCAGCGGGACCGCCTCGTCCTCCGCGAACGCCGAGCGACTACGGTCGCCCTTCTCTTCGCTTCTCGCACTCGACGCACCCGAAGTCGAAGCCTCAATCACCGAGCGCCCTAGCGAGGAGAGCGTCAAGTGCTCCGCAGTCTACACCACAAAGAACAGCACCGCGCAGTTAGCCAAAATATTAAAAATAGCACAAAGACGGAGAAAATGTGAGTGCGAGGGAGAACGAGAACGCACCCAAGCAGGGTGCCGCATACGCCGGTCATACGCCGTAACATACGCCTTGCGAACAAGAAAATCCGACACAGGACCTATACCAACACCAACACCAACATCAAATTCAGGTATCAGCACAAACCCCACCCCACACACACAGCCCCCAACACCCCCAACTCACCCGGGTTCCCATACTTCAGCACCTGCCCCGGCGCGCCTACAAGGTCCGGGAAACCCCCCGCGCCAAGTTGAAGCACCGGCGACGGCAGCTGTGCTGATGCCCTCACAGGCGCGAGCGCCGTACCTGGTGCTACACCAGTGCCAGCAGGAGGAGGCACAGGTACTGCGCGTTTCTGCGAGAGACCAACGGCTGCGACCGTGCCTCCGCCCACGACAGCACCAATCGCGAAGCACGCAGCGTGCACGAACGTCGCGCTATGCATCGCGATAACAGAGAAAGGAAGACTCAGAGTCACAGACCAAAAGTGCAGTCTCGAGAAAGACCGCAGCTACTACGGTAGGCGTTCAACGGGATTTTTGGTGTTTCAAAACCACGTGACTACTCAAAACGCGAAATTGAACGCGCCTCGACTCTCCTCATCGCCCCCCCCCCCCCCCAAAAATCCATACAAGTCCAAGTTTATTTGAAAGCAAAAAATCGAGTAAAAGTTTTTTCTATCGTACGGTATGTAAGTGAGGCCTGTAGGGAGTTAAGGAAGAGCACAAAAAAAAGAATTTCATAAGTCGGATAGAAGGAAAAAAGTTAGTAATCTTTTCTTGCATGGATTGTAATTGTATAAAGAAGCCGGAAGAAAGTGCACAGGAGCGCGCGCATGCGTATAAGTCAGTCTGGCATTAGTTATGTGAGCAATGGTGGGAACGAAAGGGGAGGAACGGGAGGAGAGGGGGGAAGACCGAGGAGGTAGGTGAGCGACGGGTGCAGCATGCCGCATGCAGTGGATGTGGAATCGGATCGCACGACACGACACACAAACAAAGCACAATCCAAGAATATGCCCTGAAAGAAAAACGCAGGCGATATAAAACATGCTAGTAGTTAAGTAATTTGCAAGAGCCAGCCAGCCAGTGACCTCTCGTTTTCTGCACACAAGTTTGTTTGCGGTGACTGCCACGCACGGGAGGAAGGGTGGGCGCGATTAGATCTCCAGCGGCTCGTGGGACCTTGTATCCAGGCCCCGCGCTGCGCCCTCACTCGCGGACACCCGCTCGCGGCGCGAACCAAACCCACCTCCGTTTGTTGGCCCGCGCGGCTGGCGCATGACGTTACTGCCCGCAAGCTCTCCTTCCCTGATGGCACTCCCATTAAGCGTCCCGGACAGGGACGACGGGAGGCTTGGCACGGGCGGCACGCCGGCACTCCCGAAAGCACCGTTGCCGCCAAATAGCGTTCCAAACCCGCCTGGCGAGCGACGCGATGGCGACGCAATAGTCGCGTAACCCTCCCGGATGTTCCCGTTCGACGAGCGCGATGTGAGACGCGGCGCCTGTGTGTGCAGAGTCTTCATGTCCGGCATGGATTTCTTTGCGCGCAGCGAGCTGGCGTGCACCTGAGGAACCGCGGGCGTCATGTAGGCAGATGGCGCGCGAGACAGGGTCTGAGTGAAGGTTAGGCTGCTCGTGTCTCGCATATTAGACGAGGAAGGAGGGAACGTACTCGTCGCGGCTCGGCCTGCATCGGGTGACTCACTCTTTCCGGGTCGATCCTTGTGACGACGGCATAGCGTTCTTCGCCTTCCCCGACGGAGTAGTGGTAGACCCCGAGCTTTTGAGCAACAAGGTGCACTACACGGCGCTGCTTCGGGCTGAGTGTCCTCGAGAAGGCGAGTTCGTCGCGCATATGATCGTCCTTAAACAGAAGGATGCGCGAGTAAATCTCTAGAGTAGACGGATCGTTGAGATCCAGTTCAGTCGAGGAGCCCTTGTTCGACGGCGTCGTGGGCGGCATTGGCGCAGCAGGCGGCGCTACGCCATATGGCTGAGGTATCGGCATCGGCTGGACGCCGGGAGGCGAGTTGTTCTGGAACGCATTCGTGTACGGGGTGGATACAGAGCGCGGCGCAGCGAACAGGGGGGCACCAACAGGCCCGAACTCATCATGTGGTTGCTGCTGTTGCGGGTGCTGATGCATCGCCTGCTGCTCTTTTTCGAGTTGCATGGAGCGCATGCGGCGGAGCGCCTTCTCGCGCTCGATGCGCTCCTTCTCGCCCGCCTGGAGGACCTTCTTGTACTCGACACGCAGCTTGCGACCCTGGACATCAAACCCGTTGAGCGCCGCAACGACGGCATCCGCGTCCGAGGCCTGGCGGAAGTTGGCGAAGGCAAGACCGCGGAAAGCACCCTGTGTGTCGAGATGGTAATTGAACGCGTACGGCGTCGGGATCGCCAGAGAAGCCTGGATGGGGACAAAAGGGAGGTGCGATCAATACCGGCGCGCGCGGCAACAAAGAAAGACCGGTGCCAGCTCGGCTGTGCGTAGAAGAGGACGTACAATGATATCGAGGAGGGTGTCACGTTTAACGTTGAAGGGGATGTTCTTGATGACGATGGCGGTCGGGATGACCTCGTCATCTGCGCCCGCGCCCTGTGGGGGGGACTGCATGGGGACCTGGAGGTGGGACATCGGGGGCGAGCCGCCGGACGAAATGTCGGAGTTGGTGGGCGGCGACATCGAGCGCGAGTCATTCAGGACCTGACTGTCGAGCCATTGCTGCAGATGGCGGCGATGAGGGGGGTCGCACGTAAGCAGGCGGCGAACAGGACAAATCGAGTGGACGTACGGTGGGAAGCCCGGACCTGGAGATGGGCTTGTTCTTGAGCGGAGAATGGCTGAGGCCAAGTGGGTTGTAGGGTAGCTGGCCGGAGACGACGGGGTTTGTTGCAAAATGGAACTGCTGCCTGGGGTTCGAGCCGACGGCGAGGCCGTCGTAGTCGTAATGGTCGTGAGGACGGGCTTGCTGGGGGGAGATGGAGAGGCCGGAGAGGTCAGGGGGCGTCGGGGACGTGCTGGTCATGAGGGGCTTGAGGACGTGTGTCGTAAGGCGGGCTCGTGAAGATGAAAGCGAAAGAAAAAGGGGCGGCGGCGGCGGGGACGACGACTTGGACGACGTCGAGAGAGCAAGAGGACGAACGAAAGGTGATGAAAAGGATAACGCGGTAACACCTCGTGCCCGCCGGACTTGCCCGTGCCAGTCACACCGCATACTATCATTTCCGCAAAGCAAAATTATCTACAACTAAGTACCCTAAAACTCATGGACTAATCGCTGCAGGCTTCGGCAGTGCCAGCACTGATCCCACGTCGATGGTCAACGACACAGCGCGCGAATAATCCCAGGGCCCGCGCATCAACGGCGGCGACGAAATCGCTTGGGGAGATGGCGACGGTGTCGACGCAGACGACGGCGAAGAGTAGCCCGCACCAGGCGCGTATCCCACGCTCACACCCACAGACACCCCTGGTCCCAGCCCGGAAGTTCCCAGTCCGCGCTCCACTGACCGTCGGCGCGGCTGCGCAGTGTAGTTTGCGTGCGCGTGTGATGTCGAGTCCGTAGACAGCACCGTCTCCCGCGAGACGTTGAGCGGCGCGAGCGCAGGGCGGGGCACGGAGGGTAGCGTGTGTCTCGCAATGCCGCGCGGCGGGAGGGGCCCCTGGACGAGGCGCAATGAAGTAGGCGGCGGACGGCGAGGCATGTCTGATTTGATTTGATTTTTCGGGGGGCTGTGGTATGGACTGAAGGCAACTGATAAGCCGGCGTTCGTTGTACTACAACGCAGTTAACGCACCTGTGTATGTGCGTTTTATGTGCGAGTAAAGGGTACAGAAAGAAACAAAGGCCCTTCAAGGGATGGATAACGAATGTGTGGTCGCTCCTGCTGGCGAGGGGAGGACAGAGGACGCGGGCAGACACAAAGCAGAGTAGATGTAGTGAGCGCTGACGGCCGGCGCCGGTCGCGATGGGCCAGGGTCAAGCGGTAGTGATCTGCCAAACACAGCAGCCGATCACGGGCACAATACGCGCACGCGTCCAGTCGCGTCGACGTCTTTCTGCTCGCTGCGAACACAATGCAGACAGAGACATCGAGCCCAGGACAGTGTAACGAATTGCCCCACAATGGCAGCTCAGAACAAAACGGCGCCGAACATAAAGCAAGACGGGATCCATTCGACGTCCTCAAATGCCTTTCATCACACCACACAGCGAGTCGCGCCGTTTCCCGCCGCTCAAGCGCAAGCCACTCGAGGCCCGCCTCGCCTTTCGATGGCCCTTCAAGTCCGTGCTTCGACTCCTAGCAACCGCACCCCGCCGCGCCGTCCACCCGCCAGAGCCCGAAACCAGACCGACGCTCTCCACTACAAGCAGCGATAACTGGCGTCCGAACCTGCTCACTCTCGAACAGGCCGCGTGCCGCGCAGACATCGTGCACCGACCCGAGGCGTTCGAGGTATCGCCGAAAGCGTTGGTATACCGACGCGCGACGTCTGCTGACAGCGGGCCGGCGCGCCAACGCCATCCTCGCAGACTCGGGCCCACCTGAACCACAAAGCCGCACACCTCTGTCCTGGCTGGAGCTGGCCACTGCCATTCGTAAATATGGCTATATAGAAGCTACCTGTATATACATGTATGATATATTCTAAATTCCGTGTTCCTCCTTCAGACTCCTGACACTTAGACGTTACAGTGTACAACACCGAACACCCCCGGTCCTTTAAACACCGGCTCTATCTTGCTCAATTTTGCGGAGACACTTACGAAAGTTTCCATGCATATTTCTGAAGTGTATATCTATCTATACGACAAGTTTGGAGTGGCTTGCTCCATTATTTAAATTTAAGGAGATGAAAGAGTGCAAGAAACAGGTGTTTCAAGCGAAGTATGCTATGGCAGCCCCACCACCGTTGTAACTATTTGGCGTCACATATCCTCGTGTAAATTGTATAAACTTCTAGCAGAGATGTAGAACTCTCTGAAATATTTCTGAGCAAGATCGATTGAGAATTAGATGATCTAGAGGCTCAAAACGCAGAAATTAGGTCAAGGGAGTGATATCATGTTTCCCACGCGCCTCGGCTCTTCATGCATTATCCGCGTCTAGATCTTCGAATTTTTTTTTATTACCCTTTTTACCACTAGCCCACCCTCGCTTTGCTCTGGCCCTTTCCCCTCATATCCCCTGCCATTTTATTTTTCCATGCTGTATCCGCTGTTGAGTTGCTGCTCAATTTTAGGGGAACATTTTTTGCATATATAGTTTCCATAAATGGCTAAACACGATCAGCGATGATCGACGGTAACAGCGTCGCAGGTGTTCAAAGGACTGGGGTTACAAATAGCCACAATTCTCAAAACACTCAATTTTTTCATCGGTTTTACAGAGAATCTAGCGCAGTAAAAATACATAAAGAGGTTCCTAGTAGAATCTACTGTGTGTGTGTGTGTGTGTGTGTGTAAATTTTCAGGGGGAGATATTGAGATTTAAAATTTACAGGAACGAAACTTGATGAAGTATTCAAAGGAATAGGTGTACAATGTATCTCGATAACTATCCTCGTTCAAATGTGACCAGATGCCAGCTCGCCGTCAAGTACAGTCGCAAGGACCTTTGTATCCAGCACTTCGTCTTCTGCGATGGTCATAATGTCTTGAGATATCACGACGTAATCCGCGATTTTTCCCGGCTCAAGTGAGCCAAGTTCTTTTTCGGAGAAAGAAGCGTATGCAGGATTGATCGTCATACCTAATGATTAGCCATAAATCAGTTTGCAAAGTCATGTTAGTGTGAAATTCAAATTTACTTACTGCGAAGTGCTTCGACACGCGTAAGGTATTGTTCGCGGAACCTCGAAATATTATGACCAGATTAGAAGTAGAACCGGTATGACCGGGTTCCAAGCACTCACCATCGTTCTGATTCGTGCAGTGAACTATCGTCAGGTGCTGCCCGAGTTATAGCAGCATGGAAGACTGCAAATGGGTTCATGTCTTCAGCAGGGGAGCCTGATCCAAGTGTAACTCGCTCCTCGGCGTCGATTATCGTCTGGAATGCGTGTAGGTCTTTAATACGTTCCACCGGCGGTTCCTACACGAAGGAAGAAAAGAAAGGGCCAATTTTCAGGATGTCCGGAAAGGCTTTATTCGTAATAGAAAAAAACATTATACCAGGCGACCTTGCGCATACAACATACTGTTTAACCATCGTGCATTTACATAAGATAAATCAATTACAAAAGTTTGGGAGAAACTTACGCGTGAGAAGGCTGGACACTTGCAATAACTGATATGGAATTATGAGGCCCTGTCCAAACGATCTTCAGAGAAAACGCACCTCCGAGTTTAGCAAGTCGCACAACATCCTCGGGGCCGGGGCGAATAATCTGACCCTGTTCAATGCGCGGTCGAACAGCTGTGCCATTGAACTTGGGAACGAGTTCATATATGACTTCAAGGTCGATACGCATGCATCCGCTGGTCTGCGGTTTGTTAGGATAAGGCTTGAAGAGGTTTTTCATAGTACAGTATTTTTTAAATATCTTCCCACCAAGGCACAGTAAGTAATCACTCACCGCGGCACCGTCTTGAATCAGCACGCCTAATAAATAAAAAAATTAAACGCCACGGTACACATAAGGTGTATAGAATAACGAAACATACCGTCTGCGACAACAGCTAATAAAGATGACAGTTATCTAAGGAAACTACCTCCGAGAAATAAGGAACGAATCACTGACCGGAGCCATCTCCGGAGCCTTCAAAGGACAAGATTCTGCGAGAGCCATATTCAAGAGCGTGTCCATTCGAACCTTTGCTTACTAGTTTATTTAGTTCACGAGGTCAATGATACAAGCCTGCTCACCGCTCATCCCCGGTATTACGATAGAGCCCAAGGGAAGTTGTATTACCCGAAGGGGCGTCTCATAGGCGGCTGCCATTTCCTCGTCATATGCGGGGTAGTACTTCTGGCCCCATCTAAGTAACATTTCATCTAATATTTGAGGAGAAGAGGACGAGAATCATTTATCAGTCAGTTGTTAGAGCGTAGACGGGATAATAGAGCTCACTCACCGAGAGACCCTGTATCAAGAATCCTGGATCCATGAACAACGAGACACTGGACTACAGTGTTTTTATCATCGACTGTATGGATAGCCGGGGTACCTCTAGAGCAGAGGGCGTATGACTCCGGGAGTACGGAAATTATGGCGTCCCTTCTGTTGCCTATGAAGAGCAGAGATAGAAACACGGCAAGACAGCCTAGAACGACGTGGCGGAAACCTGCACTGCCACAACACCTAGACGCGACGGGAGCCACCACAGTGACATTGTCCTGAGGCATATTTTTAATAATTCTGCGCAGGTCGGTTTTCGAGATGACAAGGAGAACGGCAGAAGGCATTATAGAGAGGTAGAGAGGGGCGTTGAGACAACTTGAGGGAGGGAAATGGCCACTGCCCTTTATACACACATACGCAGTGTAGGCTAAATTCGACGCGAACTCTCTCCCGTAAGGCCATGATTTTCGGAGGGCAGCCGAGAGGATCTGGTTGTCTTCCAAAGCGTTTCTATTCCAACTAGGCGCCGGCGACCCTTGGGACGTTGGTTCGATTCCTTCGGTTCTGTGGCACGGATTCCATCTAGAAGTCCGACTCTAGAATTCAATCAACGCGAACTCTCACGCAAGACCATGATTGGTCAGAGCCCGTCATTTCCAAGTTCCTAGTATTAATCGAAGTTGGAGGGTTGATCTTCTATGTAGCCAGGATCACGATTCGTAACTGCAGAACCGCGGCGGTGCAGGCGCTGCTTAGAAAAAAAGCACGGCTCTTGTGGCATTCGCACGATGGTGGTAATAGGAGGGTGGGTGGGGACCAAAGGAGGGCCACTGGACGGTGATCATGGCGGTCGAGACGAAGTCTTCTTGGGCCGACTCAAAAAAAGGTGGCTAATTTGAACACGCTCGACTCTCCGACGGCTGTCATATTAGTACTAATTGATATTTAAAAGTAATATCCTATCCAGTGCAGTCTGCTGCAAAGGTAAGTCTACGTGTTACTGTACCTTCAAGTTCCCGAAATTCCGACCTCAGGTGCCACTAGGAATGTTGAAAGCCTCGTTCCTTGGGCCAAAAAAGGGCTCCATTAACGGCTCGGGCCACTCGCTCTCACGGCCATTTGACGTTATGCCGGAATATTACATGGCTGGACTTCTTGCATCAGCGGTCTGCACACTGTAACTCGCGTTTTGCGCTATCGATGAGCTCAAGTTCCTCTCAGTCCCCATTTTTACACTACTGCCCGAGTTCCGACCTCCGAGTCCGAACAGTACTTACTGCGGCTTAGTATGTAGTTGGCGGAAGCGCTGCGGCCTCTGGAAACTGACACGGTCCGTCCTTGGACAACGCACGAGGCTAAAAACACACAAGACCCGGGTAATTACGAGACGCCATTCCACATTCAAGTCACTCCTTTTATTAGTCGTAGTTATGCACTAAACCTGTAGTAAGTAGATCTATTAGAAATCCGATAGCATATCCTTCGTCCCCAGCCAGTACTCCTTCGACACGCGCGACTCGATCTCCTCTTTCGTAAGCCACGCAAAGTCGCTGATGCTCCTTTCCGCCGTCTGCACCTGCCCCGCAAAGATATGGGCTTTGTAAAAGAAAATCTATTTTTTAAAGCTCAGAAGGCTGAATAAGAGAGTATGAGAACGTGCACGTACTTTCTCGCCAGAATATTGCGGGTCCGCGTTACCCTCGTATTCATACTCGAAAAGTCCAACCGGCCTCCGCCCGACTACCCAGGTGTTTATATGAGGCCCGCACTCGGCGTGTAAATCCCGTTTTGCAGCCTGAGGAAAATTTATCAAAAGGCTTCAACGCAGGTAGAGGTCAAAACGACTCACATCATGCAGATACTCCCCCGCCTCCACGTATCCCTTCGGGAACCGCCACTCATACTTGTCGCCCGGCGGGGCCTTCACAAGGAGGTACAAATTCCTCGACCCATGCCTATCCAGACTCTTCACATCCCTCTTCTCGTCCGCCTCGCTCCGGCGGGGCATCGGCTTCTCATCCTCCTCCCCCGTCGTCTCGACATTCATAAGCAACGCCGCCTTGTCCTTCGCATCTTTCACAAAATCCTCGCCGAACGCCCGACGCTCGCGACGGATCTCGTCGCGCGTGAACTGCGCCTCGAGCAGCGACCCTTGCTTGAAGTAGAACTCGTACGGAAACGGGTTGTGTAAAGCCCGCTGGATACGTTGCTGGTATCTGTAGAATTCGCGCTCGAACTTGCCCGGCGTGCGCGTGAGGATGGGTGAACGGTTCAGTAGCACGCCGACTGCGAGCCGGGGCGCCTTCGGGGCGTCCGTCACGGTTGCGAATCCGCGCCTTGCGAGTCCTAAGAAAAATAAAGAAAAAAGGCGTGTTCAGGCTTTTTCTCCCCTCAAACGAGTTGTTTGGACGTTTTCCTACCATGTACGAAATCACGGTGAAGCTGCCGCTGGCAGCGAGTGAGCAGCGTTGAGGAGGACATGCCCGTTTGCCGGTAAGAAATCTTGAAGCGCGCGACTCGACTTTCTATTTACAGTCGGGTGGCGTCGCGTACAGGGTCGGCTCAGTTTTATTTTTATTTTTATTTTTATAATCAGCATTTATATCCCGCTACAGCTAGAGAGCAAGACGCGGCGCCGCGACAATAGGGGGTACTACCATCCTAGGCTAAATAGTGTGTCCGAAAATAATAAAGAAAGACGATATTTTGTAGTGGGCTATTTCTGAGGTTATGATGTGTTTTTGTCTAAGAAGGGATAACCGAACCGACTGGGAATATGATGAAGAGCGAATTAAAAGAAGCGAAATTGGAACAAACGCTTGCTACGGCTAAAGTGGACTAGCAGAGCCACTGTCCGACGAGTCGGTACTCGGTTGGTCGTCCTACCGGGGTCGCTTGTGTTTCGCTGGTGTTGGTAGAGATGTTCCCCTCTCTAGCGTTTATACTCCACGTGAGTGAATCGATGTCGTTTCTAAGACATGAATGTCGTCCAGGACCTGGCTGCTAAAACTGTATGCCAATGGGTTTGCCCATGCACCTTGGTTAATCGCAGTATCGCAGGTAGTCTTCGGCAAAATGCCTCGTGTGTAGTGCCATTGGGCACATTGATGTCTGCGTCAGTGTTCTGGAGTTTCGCCGGCCCGATCTTCTCCTCCTTATTAAAAGTTTTTCCGAAGTCTGTGTGTTTAAATATAGTGGCCTCATGTTTACAGTGTGTTTTACTGATGTCGTGTAGGCTGCGAAACATTGTGGCCTTGTGAGGTCCCCAGACCATTCCCAGCTTTCCACCAGACCATTTAATGAGGAGGGGGTTTTAGAGGAGGGGTAACAAGCGTGTTATACCCTTTGAGAGCGACCAAAAAGAGTAAGTTTGTCAACAAACGAGACAATTGTTCAGAGGCCTTGATGTTGCAGGTAGCCCGACCGGTATCTGGTGTAGTCACTGTGTCTGCCGACTCACTCTGCACGAAGGAGAGGATGCAAAGATCCTCTGTATGTAGTGCAGGGAGGGAGTGTCAAAGACATCCCTCTGTGTGTAGTGAGACGGCGACATTCAGGACCGTGAGAAACCACCGAGATGGTGGTGGTACGAGTACAAGAAGGATGGGGTCGGCTCAGTGCTACTGAGTAGTACTCACTGTGCTCACTGCTCACCGGCCGCCCTCCTCATCGTCAGTCCCGCCATGTCGCTCTCGCTCGTCTCGAACCCATACATCGAGGAGACGTCGACCAAGATCCGCTCCAAGCCCGTACCATGGGAGGTGCGTCCCGCTGCGGCTGCTTGGTGACTCCTACTCAAGCGATATGATACTACTGCTCCTCCCCCAGGCATACCAGCGTGCAGGCCTGGTCACCGCAGACGAGCTCGCGCTCATCAAGCGCGTGTCCAGACAGCCGCGGGCAAAGACAGACTCACTTCTGCTCACGGAGGGCCAGACCTACGCGCCCCTCTACCTCAGCCTCCTCAAGAAGCTCAACCGCATCGACACGATGCAATGGATCCTCGTGCTCATCGCCGATGCCCTCGTCGGTGAGTCGCGTTGCTACTTTGGCGCAGCTCTAACTCTTACAGTCGTTTAGACCATGAAGAGCGCATACCGCTGTTCACAAAGGCCGTCGAGAAGGACCCCGAGCTACCGTACGGTCCTCTCCTCCGGTGCGCCACTTTCCCATACACCCCGCAACCCCGACTTACACCCCTTGCTAGATCACTAGAAAGCCAAGACGAGTTCCTCCAGCTCAAATCCGCTCAAATCCTCACCGTCCTCCTAAGGTACTCCTCCTATCTTGCCTCCGTCTAAACCCTCACACCGAGCAGTTTCCCCCCATGAAGCTCGGAACACTCCACCATTCAACCGCAATACCTCCAACCCTTCCTCGAAGTCCTTGCAAGCCTCGCGCAGTCCCCCTCCTCGACCAAACGTGATATCGCCGTGCAATGCCTCGAGGGCCTCCTGCCGCGGACGGAGGTCCGCATGAGCGTATGGGCACATTCCAAGATCATCGTCGGGTAACGTAGCATCTCCCCTTGGTCCCTTCTTTGCGACGTCTGTTTACGCTCTGCCGCACTCCAGTCTCCGCGATATCCTGCAAAACAAACCCGGGGCTCAGATGAGCTACCAGGTCTGCTTCTGCTTTTGGCTCCTAACATTCGAGCAAGAGATTTCGGAGAACATCAATAGGTAAGCAGATGTCCGTCCACTTGCATTGGCATCGGTTTGACAGTATTATTGCGCAGGAAATACGACATCATCCCTCTCCTGACGGACGTGGCGCAAGCCGCCGTAAAGGAAAAAGTCATCCGAGTAATCGTAGCCACCTTCCGAGTACGTTTACCCCACTCAAACCCGGACTCCAAGCGACCCCTTATTTTCTTTAAACCCTAGAACCTCGTCTCAAAAGCACCGTCTCAAAACCTCCCCTCCATGCTCGTCGCGCAGCTCCTTCCCTTCGCAAAGAGCCTGTGCGGGCGAAAATGGACGGACGAAGATATCGTAGAGGATATCCAGTTCCTCCGCGACGAGCTCAAAGCGAACTTCGATAGCCTGACGTGCGTGTTCCATTTATCAGGCCTCCCAGACTATTGTTCTTACATACATACGAACTCCACAGGACATGGGAAGAATATACAGCCGAACTGTCCTCCGGCCACCTCTTATGGTCTCCTGTACACGAATCCGACTCGTTCTGGCAGGAGAACGCCGACAAGCTGTGTGATCAAGACTACGCCCAGTTCAAGTACGCCTCCCCCCACTCCTTTTTCTTCACTCAGGGGTTCCCGCCTAACATCCTACACCACAACAGACTCCTCGTGAGGCTCCTCAACGATTCGACAGACCCAACCGTACTAGCCGTCGCAGCGCACGACCTCGGCCAATTCGTCAAATGCTGCGATCGCGGGAAGAAGTACGTTCCCCCCCTCCCCTCCCTTCTCCTTGTTTTTTCCCATACATCTCAGTCTAACACACACAAAAACACCCCAGGGCCGCCGCAGACCTCGGCGCAAAGACGCGCGTCATGCAACTAATGACGCACGAGAACGCAGACGTGCGTTACCGATCGCTCATCTCCGTACAGCGGCTCCTCAGCCAGCCGTGGAGGGCGGGATGAGTCTCTAGTCTCGAGTAGGAGTCTCGCTCTACCGCAATCAGCTACATAGCTGTAGCTGCTCTGCTCGTGGATTATCGTACAATACCTCTAATGAACGTGATCATACTCCATCACTTTTTCCCCCCTTCGGGGTAAACTACCTAGGCCGGGTCAAACCGCCTGTCTTTTACAGCAGAAAAAAAAACAGAAGACAAGTCGGGCCGGCAAATGAAAAAAAAACGCTGCTCTCAAAAAATGAAAGGTCACTAAACATATGCCGTTTGGATACAACATGCAGATCTCAATAATGCAGCTCTTCCACAGGGCATTATTCAAGCGTAAGTGCTCCAGTCCGGTACAGCGTTTTCTCGAACGCCATCGTATCCTGGAGCTTATGTGAGCGTCCGGCCTGCTAGACCCAGACATCTCCACTACTAGAATTGAGTTCATTACCGAGGTATTATTTTTTTCGACCTTTCCACGCTTTTTTAAAAACTCTAAAGGCGACGCACCCTTCCCAAGTGCTGTGCAAATCTTAATTTTGAAAACACCCAGTTGTTCGACAATTTTACAGAATGGAATAGTAATACATGGTACTTTCAACCATTTGTACAATACGCTCGGCGATTATCCACTGTCCTTTCGAATCGACTCCAGGTCCCTGACTGCAAACTGATAGTCTTCGTGTGCATTTTCTCCCTTCTGACTGCCCTCAACACTGTTTCGCGTATGTTCCGGAACTTCCGGTCCCGGAGTCATTATCGAGTTTACCCTCATGTCGGCGAGCTGCACTGGACTGCGAGGTGAGCGCACCCAACGCGTGCATCGGCGAGTCCCGTTTCATGAGTCCTTCAGTGATCTCCATGATGTCAGAGACGAGTTGATCGACAAGCTAATTTTTTAGACGAAGCGGGTTTAGTCATTGAAGGTGTCCATAGAACTCATAAGTTAACCATATGTCACTCACTGCTTCGGACATATTCTCTCGAACGACGACGCGAAGGATTTCAACATTCTGCAGGTCCGGTGCAAGTTCGTAGTTTGGCACGATCCTTTGGATCAATTGTGAAAACTGAATTCATCAAACGTATTAAAACCGGAGTAAGAGCTCACCATCCTTTCGACCTCAAAAGTGTTTGGATCCATTTTTGCTGGACATCAGGACATTTCTCCTTGAAGAAGTCTGAGAAGCGGAATGCAACAACCGGAAGGGAGGGCTCGTAGCTCTATAACGAAACCCGAATGGTGGTCAGTCAAGAGCAACACGAGTATCACAAAGCAAGTAGATAATACCTCGACATCCTCTTCGTCTCTAACACCCGTCATCTGTTTGGCGCTTTCAATAAGACCAGGGGAGGCACCCGCGGCTGGGCGATGCGTGTCGCTCAACACAGTATAATACTTGCTGTTTTCCAGTGCGCGGCTTAGCAAGCGCGCATTCTTGAGATCCGTAAGCGCAACACGCCGGTACCCCTCGAAGCCCAGGTGCACAAAGTTGAAATACTGTGCGATGATTGGTGCGGCAGGGCGTGAAAAATTGAGCGAAAAACTGTACTCGACAGAGCCAAGATAATGCAATTCGAATATAAGGTCTTTGGGGAGAAGAGACTTGTCTCTCCAAACAACCCAACCGACGCCGACATAGGCCAGACCGAATTTGTGACCCCTTCACAAATCATGAGATCACATATATAAATTAATATCTAGAATAAGACTCACGAAGTATTTATCGATACGACTCGGGGAAGGCGGAAGTCCCAGACAACTTTCGGCTATCATATATTATGGTCAACACAGAAGGAATTAGATGAAAAAAACGAGCGTACTGTTGCGAATGGAGCAATGAATGCTCCCGAAGCACCGTCGACTGTGGTCAACGATTTAAGCTCTGCCCCAAATAAGATGATATGTATTTTACTAACCATGAATGGGAACAGAATGTCCTGTCTTCGCTTCGTACTCGTCGAGGAGATCGGACATTTCCTTAACAGGCTCGTAGTGTCCCGTATACGTACCTTAAATAATCCACGTAAAAATCAGGTTATAAGTAATTGAGGGAGTTTACACACTGCCCAGGATTATGAAAACGCCAATAGTATTTTCGTCGACATATTCCATTGCCCTCTTCGGGTCAAGCCTATACTTGCTCTCCACAGAGACAGGAACGAGGCGACACTCGACTTCAAAGTAACGAGCAAATTTCTCTAAAGCAACCTGAGATGCACGTTTGTCAGTAAGTGGATGATTAAACAACTACTCAAAGGACTTACTTGCGCATTGGCACCCATGATAATGTTGGGGCCGGGCTCGTGAATACTCTTCCCGGCAGCCTTGCGTTTCTCTTGCCATATACGTTTCATGGCAAGTCCGCCGAGCTGGATGGCCTCAGAGGAACCGGTGGTGGCGGTCCCAATGGCCTGCTTGCTGTGAGGCGCGTTCCAGAGGCCAGCGAGCATGGATATGCCTAGTTTAATGTGAGCACGAGTAAATTGTATGTTCGATTGGAGGCTTACAGCGAGTATGTAGGATCTCTGTCGGCAAAATTATTAGAACAGACCATTCAGAAATGTCCAAAGTTGATTAGCTCACGTGTCATAGGGTACTCATCCTGGTCGATCAGGTTCTTGGACATGTTCTCTTGCATGAGTTTGTCTGCTTGGACGGGCATCCAAGTATGCACAAACGAGGCTAGGTTCAACAGCGGGGAGCCGTCGAGCGCCAGCTCATCGTGAATGAGCTGGTACGCAGCATCCGCATCCGTTCCCTAACATAAAACCGTGAGTATTGCGGTGCCACTGGGATTGAGACATCCAAGGCACCCACCCTGGACGGGAGTTTGTACTTTGGGACAGGCTCTGTGCCGTAGCGAGCTCCATAGGTTGAAGAAGAGTTGTTGAGGCCAGCGCCGTTGGTGAGATGGTGAGTATGGGTTTTATGGTCCTGTCAGAGAGTCAGATATACGGTTATCTCAAGCAAGAGGGAAAACACACCCTGGAGTCCTTAATGAGCTTGTCCGGGTTGATGTGCTGTAGGTCGGACGATGAGCTCGCCGCCAACTCGACGAATTCAATAGCGTACCTTTGAGAGAGACATGGGAGGAAATAATGAGGGGATCAGTTGGGGAGACTGCGGGTGCCTTATATGGGTATAAATAATATAAATACCTTTATGACGACGAGAAAGAGTGGCGTCTGAAATGAGCGCGAATATGTGTGCCTCTTAATTTCAAAATGATGATGCCCATGACGTACATACACGCGTCCTAAATTAGCACGTCCGAGCCGAGTCACGTGTTTTACAAGGTTGGGCACGCCTCGCGGCTATTATTAGTCCCATGCTCAGACGCCTCCGAGTCCCGACACTGTCCTCCATGTCGTCCACGCCGCAGCGCGTCCCCATCGACGGCAGCACGCTCGAAGGCGGCGGGCAGATCCTGCGCAACGCGCTCGCCCTCTCCGCGCTCCTCACAAAGCCCGTGCACATCACGAACGTGCGCCACAACAGAGCGCAGCCGGGCCTCAAACCGCAGCACGCAGCGGGTATGTCATCGCTGCTTTTTCATCTCCATCTCTCCGTATCCACCCCAGTACTCGTGGTTGTCGTCCCCAGTACCGCCCTCGGCTAACATATCCCGGGCCGCCCGCGCTTCTGTGATGGACGCGCGCGCCAGGTCTCCAGCTCGTCGCCGATCTCAGCGCCGCGAACGCAGAGGGCATCCTCAAGGGCTCGCGCACCGTATCCTTCGACCCCGGCCCCGTCCGCGCGGGCGATTACCTAGCCGATCCCGGCACAGCGGGCTCGACGACGCTGCTCCTCCAAGCCTCGCTCCCGTGTCTCTTCTTCCCCGACCGAGATTCGGGGCCGGATCCAGAACCGGACTCCAGCTCCAACGCCATCTGCGAACCGGTCATCTCCACACTCACCCTCCGCGGCGGCACAAACGCCACGAACGCCCCGCCGGCAGACTACGCCCAGACCGTCCTCTTCCCCTTCCTACGCACGCACATCCTGCGCCTCCTCCCCACCTCTACACAAAACGCCCTCTCGCTGCGCATAGCAAAGCGCGGGTTCTTCCCGCACGGCGGCGGCGAGCTGCGCGTGCGCGTGCCAGGACTCCGTGCAGGCGAGACCTTCGCGCCCGTCGAACTCACAGAACGCGGTGCAGTCACCGCAGTCCACGGGCGCGCGTACGTCTCTGGCACGCTCCCTCTACGCGTCGCGAAGCAGATGCGCGATGCTGCGCTCTCGGAGCTCGCTGCATTTTCAAGCGCAGACCCTCCTCCCCAGATCAGCATCGACATCCTTTCCGACACCCTCGGTCCCGAACACCGCCCCGGCTCTGGGCTTGTCCTCTGGGCATCAACTGCGGGCGGCTGTGTGTTCGGCGCGAGCGCGTTGGGGTCCAAGGGGACAAATGCGGCGGAGACGGGACGCATCGCGGCGCGCACCCTGCTGAATGAGGTTGCGCACGGCGGATGTGTGGACGAGTGGATGCAAGATCAAATGATCATCTTCCTGGCGCTCGCAAAGGGACGTTCCGTGGTAAAAACCGGCCCGTTAACGTTGCATACGAGGTAACTCTCTTTCCCATTTTCTTTTGTTCCTGATACAAAGAGTTATTTTATCTTTTGACAGGACCGCGATCTGGGTCGCCGAAACGCTAACTGACGCGAAATTCGAAACGAGTGAGCTGCAAGACGGCTCAGGCCAAGTCCTGATTTCCTGCGAGGGCATCGGGTTAGAAGGCCGTTTATAATCTCCAGAGTTTGGGTTCATAAAAGAGTGTCCGGTTTATTATTATTACCCAGCTATTGTACCGTTACACCCCGCACAGCCCATGCAATGCAGTGTATCCTCCGCAGTGATAGTCAAAACAAACACATTATAAATATAAGGAAAACAACGGGCTGATTGCAACCATCATCGGCTCCAGGACAACAGTGACATGTCTCCAAGGCGCCTGTAAAATAAACATTTCGCAATGAGCACAAGTGGGAAACAATCACAGTTCGGGCGGGCGAGTGGCATACCGTGGCCGGACTAGATGCCTTATTAGGCCCGCAGCTCCGAGCACCACGAAGATAGCAGCGGCGACAACGTAGGCCCACCCAAGGAACGGGTTTTTACCGCCCATCCACGACACCGTGGAGATGACGATAGATTTGGTGCCTTTGTACGGCCTCACAGGGAAATCTGGGTTTCGAGAGGTCAATCGTCGGTAAACTCTCCAGTGAAACATGCGTACTCATGAATGCCGTGATATTATACGTTCCCGCGATAAGCGTCGTATCATCGTTGCGTCCGTACAACTTCGTGAATGTGGGCAGACCCGATGTACGCATCCAGTTCTGGAAGTGCTCGTCTTCATGCAAGTTCGGCAAGTTGGACGAGTTGTATTCCGGGTAGCGCTTCACCCAGTTTGGCGGCGGCACGATCTGGGACAAGTCATTCCCCGGTGCAGTTGCATATTTCTTCGCCTCCCCCGGCCACGCAATGCCCTTCTCTGAAAATGCGTAATCATTGTTTGACGACCCATCGCCACCTGTGTGTACGGCAGACAAATTCGAGAATGTATCTGTGATCGAGCCGTGAGATAAACATTCATGCATAGAGCGCTCCTAAACACAAACCGTTGAATACCGAGTTTGCAATGAGTCCACACGGCCAAATCATCTTGTCACCTTGGACATCAAGCGGCTTGCAATCACCGCCTTGAACGGAACTGTAGGACACATTGTTTCCCTTGAGTTGATCCGAGTCGATACTCTTCACGTATCGGCGATGATTTTGGAAGAAGTTTGTGAGCTTGTAATAGAGCAGCACGGTCGCAGACAGGTCTGCGGGCACGTCAAATTGTATTATGCACTGCTCTTGGTAGCCAAGGTTTGCAGTAGAGTCGTTCACAAACGCCCATTGAGGCGGATTGAAGGGAAGATGAGCGTCGCGCGAGCGTAAACGGTAGTTGTAATTTGGCATGTCCGCAAAGGACGTCACAGAGGTGTTTGAGGAGAATGGCGCAAGTGTATCACACCCCGTATAGTCGAGCGTGATCTCGCTCACCTAAAAAAGAAGGGGGACAGATGGACATGAAGGGATGATACGATCTAGTACAGTGGGAAAGCACGTACCAAACTACTCCCCCAGATGAGCAGCCCACCGATCGGCCCAAATAGAATACCAATAATGAAGAGTGTAGGCAGGACGGTCTTGGGGGTGAGTATGGGCTGCCATGCCTTCAACCGCTGCTGCTTGAAGGCCGTATCTGTGATTAGACGCGAAGACGGTGAGAAAGCGCACGGGATGGGACGGAAGCAAGTACATACTTGCGGGTCTCCGCCAGCCGCCCTTTTGCTTTGTATGTTGCTCGGAGTTGCTAGACTCGTCGCCGTTGTCGTTGTCGTTATTCCTGCGCCGTCTGAAGAGCGCCATGGTGGTCGTCGGGAGAAGAAGAGTTCGAAGGCTGTGAGTAAGGACGATGATGTCGGGCGACGGTCGCAGACCGCCGGCGTTGCCGCGCATAGTGACCGTGACGTGACTGAATACTAAGAGATCTTGAGTCAGCACTGCCGGACGATGGCCCGGGCCCGGGCAAGTCCCTCAGAATTCCGCTTAGTAGTAGTTCTCTGGAGACCGGTACGGGAGAGCTAAATGATCAAATGGACTTGACAGCCTTCTATAATTTCAAGCTGCTCGCAAGTTGCCAGCTTGAAAGAAGCTCGGGTGCGAACGCCGCCAGATAGACCCTCTTGAGAATCCGTGAATTCCATCACACTAATTATTTTAACCGCGCATATACCCATTCTTTCCCAGAAGACCTGGCGTTTCACGATCAGCCACAGGAATGGTCAATGAGGACCCCAGTTACTATGTAGGGCTTAAGTGAGCGGAATCGAGACTACCAATCTCGAACTTCGAACGCAAATAGTATAAATAGCTAGATATCATGACAACTGGCCTGCATCAAATTGACTTCTATTCATCGAATTCTATTAATACGTAGCAGCGACCTGCAAATACGAACACGCCATTATACAAGAAAACAGTAAGGATAAAACATTCCGAATGGTATAAGCCGACAGGTCCAGATATAGTGCATATAGTCATAATTATCGTACAGAATGTCATCGTTGCAAAAGTGACTGACTCAACTAAAACGGGAAAGCGAGTTGAGAACATGGAAGTGGCTTCCAAAGTAAACACGTACATTTCTCCGCTGCTGGCCAAGCCAGCTAGTCGGACCGAACTTTTGCTGCTGACCCTGCATGGCGAGATGCTCCATCGCCCTTTGCTCACCAAGTCTCTGAACAAGACCGAGCATGAGGCGCTGTTCCCTGTCGTACCGCACTTGCATGTCTTCAATGGTTTTCTGTGGCTAGCGGTCAGGAGGAGTAGTTGACACAAACACTTTAGTTTAATACCTTGTAACGCTCGAGGTCGTCTTCCAAGATCTTCAGCTGTGCTTTAGGAATACCCTCGATGTCGTCGAAAGTGCCCTAAACAAGGCCATTTACTCAATACGGAGATAGAGAGACAGTATGGTGCAGAATCTCACAGGAGATCCTGCATTCGAGCGTGTGTGCTCTGCGCGGAAAAGTTTGTCTTGTTGCTTGATAAACTAAAGAAAAGCATTTGAGTGTTCACTCGATAAAGACCTGACTGAAAGATCCTGACCGCCCTCGCTTTCGTCAGCTTGTTCTGGACCGTGGAAAGCTGCTCCTTCAACACGACGTTCTCCTCGTGCATCTTCAACAGGCGTGCTTTGACGTCTTCAGGTAGGTCCTTGCCGTTGATCGAAGCCCGTAAATCACTGCGTGTCATATCACTAGGTTTGACATTTATGTAAAAAGTCGTTAGGGGGGCGTACCTAAAGTTACGTTCCCTCTCCAGCATCTTCTCTCTCTGCCCAATCCCTTCACTTTGTAGCGTGATTTTCTCCAGGAGAAGGTTGTTGATTTGTTCAAGCTGCATCTTGTTTTTATCCGACAGTTCCTTGATCTGGGTCTGCAAATTCCGCGCGTCGGCCTCCAGGCCAGCTTTGTCCTCGTTCACGGAGTCGCGCAGGCTCGCAAGGATCTCAAGCTGATCCTTATTGACGAGAGTTACTATACGGGGTTAGTTAAACTGGGCGCCAGATCCGTGATGACAGTCACTCACAATCGGATTTTGCAATGGTTAATTCCTTCGATTGGCTTTCAAACATGACCTCAAGTTCAGCGTGTTCCTTCCTCAGAGCATCCAGCTCATCAACAGTCTCGTTTAGTCGTTGCCGTAATGCGATAGCAGCCTCCGCCCTTCAGTTCACTCAGACTTTAGAATTAGTGAACAAGTCCAAAATAGAAGAAAAACAAACCCATCGCCCAGCGACTTTCCACTCCTGATCTCCTCCAGATCTTTCTGCATTACCAATTTCTCGCGATGTGCAGCGAGGTAATCTGCCTCGTACCGCGCCTTCATACGGTTAGCGTCGTCCAGCAAGTTCTCGAGCACAAGTATTCGACTCGAATCCGCTTGATTCGATTTCGCCGCCTCGAGGTCGCGTTTAAGTTTCCGAATCTCAAGCTTAAGATCGGTCATTGTCCGTCCCGACAATGCATCATCCAGCTCGCCCCCAAGTCCATGAGTCATGGCATCATCATCATCTTGGTTTGGTGAGAGCGGCAGTTCGGGCTCTGCGATGTCATCGACCATGTCATCGACCGGATCGGCGCTGCCGCTCGGCTTCCTAGGCACGCTCTTGCTAACAGGACGAACAGAAATGAGCTCGAGCTCTTTCACGCGTTCTTGATACAGTTCCAAAGCCTCGTTGTCTTTATGCCGCTCTTCGGCGGAGATTTTCAGAAGAGTGCGGGCTTGGTCGAGTTCGAATTTGAGACTGTCTATTTCTTTGTTCTTCGCGGAGCCACGAGACTCCAGATCAGAGATCTGGTATTTGTACGACTCCAATAATGGCTTGAATGTGGATACTTTTCGGTATTCTTCCTCTAATGAGGCGTTTTTGTCAACAAGAGAGGCATTCTGTTCTTCAAGGGCCTGTGGAGAACTACACGTAAACCCAGGTGAAGGGTAGGGACCATTTGAACTCACCTTTATTCGCCTTCGCAGATCGGCACTCTCCTCCAGTTTCTTCTTGTATTTCTCCATTACATTCTCTGTCTTCTGAAGTTTGTCTGCAGCATGTCGGTATCTAGACACCCATTTAATTACGAGGACATGGGTCCGATGATCAAAAAAACGCACTCATCCACCTGGTCCTTCAATCTGACTGCTTCATCGGCTTGAACCTGAAGTTCCTCGACCTTGTGATGAAGGTCTTCGACCAAACGGTGGTGCTTATCCAGTTCGGCCTCCGCTGTGCTCAAGTTATCTTCACTCTTTTGCCTGAAAGCGATATTTCAATCAGCACCCAAGTGGCCAGCCGCCAGACGAGCTTGGAGACTATGCGCTCACAGATCAGCCCGTAGTCTATCAATCTCAGCTCGCATGATTCCGTCCGTTTTCTCGCTTCTCCGGTCGTCCCATTCTCGTCTCAGATCCCTTAAACGCGTAAGGGCATCTTCCTTTTCGGCTGCGGCATCGTCGAAATTCGTCTGCAATGTTCGATGCTCCTCGAGTAGAGCTCTATATACGTTCTCGAGGGTTTCCTTCTCTGCAAGGACACGACTTCGCTCGGACTGGATATGATAGTAGTGGTCATCACTGATGCATAAATTAATGCGTAGCAATAAAGCAATAGTTAATGGCTAGCGTACTCGTTCATGGCCCCGCTTCCACTTATGTCTGGAGAACCGTTGACCGGCTTGAGCCTCGACATCGACTGTGCGAGGTCGTCCACATAAGGGCAACGCATACGAAGAGCATTTTCAACTACACACCTGCTCTATGGCCTTCATGAGACAGTGTTGGTCGTCCTGCTCGAGCTGCTGAATCTTGTCGATGATCTCCTTGTTCCGTGTGCTCTGCACCGCGATGACGATCGTCAGTCTGCACATCGCGAGTGTGGCACTAGCATCGTGATCCTTGGCCATAGCCTGCAGGTCTGGCACGTCCAGCGCGCTAGTTGGCTGTTGGAGGACGTTCGTGTAGTACTGTGTCATAAGCCGGTAGAGGCGCTTTAGTTGGCCGAACCGGATGACCCAGTTGTCGGATCCTCCCTGCGCGGACGGACGAGACGGTTGGCGGAAGTACTCCGAGTCCCTGCGACATCCTGGTGTTAGCCCCCGTCCGCTCGCATTCAGCCGCCCGCCAGTGTGGAGACACTTACACGACCTGCAGGACTTCAAATAGTGCCGCACCATCGCTCAGGTCGGATACGGACACAACTGGCCTGCTGAGATCGAACGTAGCCAGGAGCGCGAAGAACGCATCTTGCTCCTTCTGGAACTCGGCCATTGAGCAGTAACAAGACGCTGCCGACGCTGTTGTTCAGGCTGTAGGACACCGAGTAAGTCAGTCGCAGTAGTTACCAGCTACACGCGGTGCGCACCAGTCAGGAATCAGGATAATGTTAGTGGCAATTGTGTCCGCGGCTAAGTAAGTGAACGCGTAGCACTACTGCATGCGCGGATCACTGGCACTTGCCTAATCTTATTGGCTACTGCGTCCTGGGCATTTCATCTCGAAATAAAAGGGAGAAAAAATTGACACTCTTCACTCTTAAATACGTTACTTGATACAATACAATGTGCACTAAGAAAGGGCTCGACTATACCGGCAAAGAACAAAAACCAAAGAAAGCAACGACAAATACGTATCACAGCGAAGGAGTATTATTTAATCTAAGTTTGAAATACACTGCGAGCAACCTAATCGCCACATGAGCGTGTGTAATGCATACGCACAAGGGAAAGAGCACGTACGTTATCCAGCATGAGCGTGACCTCCGGAGCCACGCGAACAAACTCCTTGTTCCAGAAGTCATACTTCGGGTTACGCAAGAGCTCAATGAATGTGATCAAGGCACCCCACGGGTGAGGACGGTGCACAATGAAACGCTCGAGGAGTACTCTGGTCATAATCTCCTTGACACGCTCGTCTTTCGCCTCGGTGAATAGGTACAGCAAGAGCGAACTGAACCAGTGCGTATGCGCGTTGGGGTAGCGCAAGTGTAGAATCATCGAGCTGACCAGGTGATGCTGACCTAAAATGAGAAATATGTGTTAGGTCTATGTGCGATCATCTCATTCAAGTTTGACCACATACCTTCGGAGTCCAGGTTAGACGCCAGGTAGGCCAATGCGACTACACCCGGGTCAGTCGGAACGAAAAGGGACGAGCCGCTTCTGGCCTTGGCCTGCGCGACCGAGGACACGCCGATGTACATAACGACCGCATTCATTAGCGACAAATTATATGTCTCCTCGCCGGCCGCGGCTGGCAGGCGCAGACGGTCTTTCAGCGCAGACAGAGACGTCGGTGTGACGCGGTTCAAGAGACACTGGTCCAGGTATCCCCTGAGATCACCATTTTTGAGGATGAGGGTAAAGTCGGACAGGATAGGGGGGATCGGACCCATCTCGGGAATTGAATCGAATTTAAGGTTGCGCGTATGGGGGTCAGGTAGGTTGACGGATGCTGGGAAAGCGCTGAGGATAATGTTGCGAAGCTGAATACAGCGAGGCGGAATTATGTCGCAAAGGGTGAAGTAATGTTCACTGAGGAAGTCAGGGAAGTCGTGAAGGAGGACAAGCAAGAGGCGAAGGGTGCCACGGTACAGATTACGTGACGCGACCGTCAGACTTGCGGAGCGGAGGAAGGGCGCGAGGAATTTGAACAAGGAAAGCAACAGCTTGTGGAATGCTGACCAGCCCTCGCGGTTTTCGGACATCAGCAGCTTCGGTATGAACAGGCGGTGGGATATTAAGGTCATCCAGGAGAACGTAAAGCCGGGGAAATAAACGGGCTGCAACGAGCTGAAGGTATCGCTGAGAGCAATTAGCAAGTGGAAGTACACACTTCCCAGCTGCGTCTCGAGACTGTGCAAATCGCTCAACAAGGTCGAAAAGAATCTGAAAAAGGGCTTCTGTTGAAAAGCAAGACCTTGCTCCTCATGTCTATTCGCGACAACCAACACGACGATCGAAAGGATCTTCGTAAAGTAATGGACCTTAGCTTGCAGATTGTTGGCCCCGGAGGCGTCACCGTGGTATTTAATGATGTACACGATGAGTCTGGACATGGCATCCAAGGCGAGGAATGAGTGTTCGTAATCTCCTGCTGTAATACTTTTTGCGTAGTGGTTGACACTGGATTCCGCACAGACACGGAAGAAAAACGAGGACATATCCTCCACCTTGAGAATGCCTTGCTTGGAGAGCTGTGTGACATAAGGCACAAACATCTTCTCGGGGGCAGCCGACCGCTGGAAAATGCTGACCCACTGTTGGAAACATTTGAGAAGGAACGTCTGTAATTGCTCCGTTTCTTGCTTTATAGGCGCAACGACAACGTTTTCAGCAGCGGCTGGCTGCACCTGTGGGGCCTGCAGCTCATTCAATAGCTGTACAACTCTATTCATTATGAGGTCAGTACTATGATTCGTGTGTTACAATAAGTCAACGTACGATTCAGTTGCCTTATTGGCCCGCACAAGCTGCGTCAACGCGTCAAGAGTGTACTGGAACTGCTGCTGTGTCGCAATGGGCGGGTCGCTTGTAAGGCAATCACGAATCAGGCCAGAAGCGAAATCCTGCAAATTCGGTCGTGTGTTGGCATTAGCATACAGCCATTTAGCAAGTTGAAGGTCCTCGTCCGTGACGGTTATCAAGTGGCTCCGCAGAAGCGTCACAGTAACCGGGATATTGAACTTGCGCTATATAACAATCAGGACAAAGACTTTAGAGGGATGGTATAAAATCTGCTCACTTCATCCTCCGCACAGATCAGCCAGTTAATCGCCTCCTTGGCGACCTCATCAAAGGTTTGGCACAGCTGATCGAGCATGGCGACATATATCTCTCTTCCAAGCTGAGAGGAAGTCTTATACAGATGCTGCACAATTTTCTGCGACATTACCAGTGGCGTACGGACGCGGTCAACACTGTCTAAGGCCAAGGTAAGGATACGATGGACATAGGTGCGGATCTCGTGATTGAGGGGGACAAGGACAAGCGACATGTAAGGCGTCTCGGAAAGAGTTGCTTCCAATTTTGCGACAAGAAGCTGCTCAAATTTCAGAATTTATCGGAAAGGGAAATGACGAGGAAAAAGACTCACGCTAAACTGCTCTTGAGCTACGTAGCCAGAGTTCGTCACCGCCAATTGGGGATCAGGTATGGGAGAAGAAGGGAATCCGGGTTGCGCGACACCATCGCCCCTAACATACTGCACGGTTGAACCAGGTCGACTGGCGACACGGCGCTTCATATCGAAAGCTACATCGACGCGGCGTCAGTTTTTTTTTCATGCACGCAAGTCCTTCCTGATAAACTCACCAAACTCCTCATACACACGCAGTTGGTGAGACTGAAGTCCGTTCGGCTTGATGCGCAGTGGATCCGGTAGACTGGCGATGAAGGGCGTTTGACCAGCCAGCGGGTCCCAAAAGTTCTGTCCCGGACGGACCTCCCGGTGACGCCTGCGTGTCTCGTATGATGATGCAAGAGCATTGTCAACCTCCCTGATTGCACGGTCCATCGCAGCCTTCTCAATTGCATCGCAAGCCACATCGACATTGTCCTGAACAATAAGCATGATAACTTGTTCGGGCACCATCTGCTCAGAAAAGCCGTGATCCGCAAGGTACGACCTGACATGCGCTGGCATGTTTGTGCGCAGAGGGTCTTTACATGTCACAAGGGCAAGGCTACCCGCGAGCTTCTGGCACGCCATATGCCCGGACTTACGCATCTTCTCCTCATTCGGGTCCGACGCGAAATCCTTAATGCATAGCTCGCGAGTTGTAATGCTTGCAATCGTGACGGACCTCTCGACCACGGGCAGGATAATCTGAAAGCAATCAGGTTGAGCCAGCTCTCGGATTTCAGAAGTTCAAACAACTGACCTCGCGAACAGACCTATCGACGGCTTCTTGAACAGCCTGCTTAAACGCCTGGTTTGTGTGCAAAGGCGCTAGTTGATGATTGATTGTCACCGAGTTGGCCAAATTCGCCAGGATTTCTTCAATATGCGTCCCCACATTCCTATCGGCCTCAGCAGCACTCGTCCCGAGGGGAATGGCCTGGCCTTCACCAGCAAGCTGAGACGCATGATCGTAACCGCCAATGGGCAAAGCATCGATGTCAGGCATTAATTCAGGAAGACCAGGACCCGCCATTGACTCCACCGGTGGGCGGCTGCGCAGAATGTTTGTGACTTCGACAGTATCGAGATCGATACCGAGCGTTTTACATAAAACTTCAATTTCGAATTTCATGTTAAGTTTCAGTTCAGCAAAATGGTAAAGCTCCGCAAGTAGGCCAACAACAGCCATGAGCCACGGGTTTGGTGGACAAAACGCCTTTGACTTTGCGGCAGCCTCGAGGACCTTGCACACGAACGGAATCGCAACGATAAGTCTGTCGCTGTCCGCACCCTCGACCAGGAACTCTTTAAAAGCGAGATTCTTGTGCTTGATCGGCTTGTCGCGCGCAAGGGTGATTTGACCAAGCCAAGACGCCAAGTTTTTAAGGACAGTGCGTTCAGAGCCTGACGTTTTTGTTTTCTCAGAGTTGAGCATGGCAGCGGATTTCTCGAAAGTTTCGTGAAGAATAAACTTCGCCAGCGTTCTGTTGTCTAAACCGTCGAGGAAGCGCAGGTACAGTTGGTGATTGTTCGGTTCGGTGCTAACACGTTGGTCGACAAGGTAATTTGCTAGCCATCGTGAATACAACACCTCGAAACGATCTTTCATCTCTGCAAGCTTCGCCTCGAAGTTACTCGGCGCAAGGTTGTTGATGATGAAAAGAATTTTGTCCGAAGTCTCCTCGGGCGGGCTCTCGAAATTCTCGTCATCCAGCCGATCCGGCCTGATAGATGTGAAGATGGGCTGACTCTCAACCAGGGCCAGCGTAGAAGGGAAACCTTGCAACTGTGTAGCTCCGTTAGCAGCTACGGCCTCCGCGGGGACCGTAAGAGCTCGTCGCACAGCCTCGATCGTGTCCGGGCGCTGCTCGGCGAGGTGCGTAATACTAAGGAGCGCCTCACACAGAAGCTTCCACTCTGGCAAGCGGGATTCGAATCGCGTTAACGCTTGCACGCCGAATTTGAAGAGGTTAGTTTCCGGTGGACATTGAAGCGAATCTAGAACATATCGGATCGCAATGCCGAGGGGTATGTTGTCGACTAGCTGCTGTTGAATGAGGGATCCAAATAGATAGCCCGTCATAGCGAGCTCCCGGGGCGGATAGAATGTCTGGAAGAATTTGTACTCATCGAAAAGGAAATGAAGCATGCAAGAGAAGATTTCGTGGTCGCGGGGATTGGCGGATTCTTTGGTTCGTTGGAGCATGGCAATGACTTGATCGATCGTGATCTGTTCGTCGTACATCTGTTTATAGATCCCGTCAACCTCAGCCTCTACGTCGGAGGGGTAAGTGACGACTGTGAATCCGGGATCCTGATCAACGCCAGGATTGAGGTTCATTAACCGAGGGTGGATTTGAAGGCAAGCGTTTCGTGTCTCAATACAATAATCCACGTCCCGTTCGTCCATAGTGGCTGAGCTAGAGTATCAATGCAAGTCAGGACAATTCTCGATCAAAACAGGAAGAAAGACGAACTGATTGCGCAGGACGCGCAGGAAAATGGCAATAGTCGAGGGGCTGAGAGCCATTGTTCGGTTCTCCGCCTGCGGGTCAACTGTCCGCGCTACCTTTTCGTTCTGCATTTTGAGCTCCAGGAACATAATCACGCCGTGTAGGAATTCGGCACCATGCGCTATCACATTATCCAGAAGCCACTTGTCAAGATTGAGATACTCGCGACGCGAAGCTAAAGCAGCAACATCCAGGGCAAAGATGAAAGGCCGGACTTCAAGCAGCGAGTCGAGAATCTTGAGGTCCTGAGCAACGTCGAGAATGCGTGTAATGTTCATCGGATTCTCCTCGTAAAACTCGCTCAGCGCAGTAGTAAGGTATGTCGGCTCGATTTGCCAGATTCGCATGAAAACTAGCTGATGGTTCGGGTGGCCGCCAAGGAACATGCCCAGTAACTGCCGCGTGTATTCTACCTGCAATGAATTCCATGGCCTCTGTTAAAATAGCAATCTTCAGTTAATGTCCAAAAAATAACGATTATGGGGCTACGCACAGGAACCTGGAGTAAACCCATGTGAACAATATCCGCACTGATTCGCACGGCCTTGTCCAGCATATCCCTCACGAAACTCCGCACGTCTGCATTTTCTGAGTCACCCAAACGGACCAGCACCTCAAACAAGTCAAGCGAATTCCAGGTATGACTCTGTACATTCGCAGCCAATGTTTTGATCGTTGGACTCGCAGCTGCAACATCGTCGACAGTGACCACACGGCGACCAGGTAGGGAGACAAAGTTGAATGTATCACTAGGGAGAGAGAGGAGGGCATCTAGGAGGCGGAGTTGATAGAGGGAGTTATTCCAGTTCGTCCAGAAACCAGCAACAGCAGGCTTGTCGGCATCACGGGGGGAGTTGGTGAGAATGGCTATGAGGAGCTTGAGAGTTGCAGTATCAACACCATGTCGGTCGGGCCAATCAAATGCCTCAATGACTTTGGACCAGTTAAGCTTCACCCTCTGTGCCGCCGTAAGTACGTGCCAGGGACGTAAAACGCCAAAGGACAGAACTCACAAAGCTACTCAATGCCCGAACAAGAGCACCGACGTCACACAAAGCCACACCGTCAGCTGCAAGGCGACTTAACATCGAGAAAACCTCCACGATCTGATCGTCTGTCGGGGGGTTTTGGTCGTTAATCCCAAACCTAGCCAGCAGCCCTCGTACTACGTCCACGTCACTCGTAATCTCAGGTCCAAACTGGTTCAAAGTTTGCACCAGCGTCGTTTGAGGCGGGAGACTGTAATTTGCAATTTTGGTCTATTAATATTCTTAGTCGAGTCACATACGGACTCACCTGATGCTCTGGAAAAGTTGTTGCAAGATCGGCGACATCATCTCTGTTCCAAACTTGGCCTGCGCCGCAGCAACGAGGGCCTGACGTTGCGTTGGGTCAAGCAAGGGTGCGTCACGCGGCGGATCCGAAAGCAGGTTCTGCAACAGCTTGCCGGCTTGCGCTGGCGACAAGTCTGCATGGTCGAAACACGGGTGTTGGCACAATGCAAGTACAGCATTCTCAAAATCGATGCGAATAATTGTTGCAGCTTGGTCTGCGAGCGCCTTGCGTACCCCGCCACCGGGACCCGACCCTGGGCCTGGACCGGTGCCTGCAGCAGGACCTGCAGCTGAACCCGATCCCTGTGGAGGGGACGTATTGACTCCTGCCGCGGCAATGGATGCGGCGAGGACAAGACGTTCAAGAGGACGGAGGCCAACACGATCCGCGAAGCGCACGAGGTCGAACGCACGGAAGATCTCGCCGTCGCCACGATCGACGCCCTCCCGGAAGCGGTCTGCTAGAAAAGGGTCGCGTGCGAGTCGCTGTGTCTCCTGTACGAGCAGGCGGAAGGTGAGCGACGTGGAAGTATCGAACGCAGTGGGTGCCGCGGTGCTGGTCAGACGCGCTTGTGAGTGTACGATGAGGCGTCGGATGAAGTGGAGGTATGTGTTGAGGCCATGCTGCTCCGATAGCTACAACATGGCAATGGTAATAACGAGGGCAAAAAAGCAGACCAGAAGGAAAGACGATATCAGTGAATGCTCAGTATCCGATAACCCTGAGGTGGCATAACAATGGTATATGCGATGCAAAAAACGGAGGGTCCGAATTGCGGGGCAAAAAGAACCACAACCACCACAAACGCGAACAAGCAATAAACGGGGACTCACCGTACGTATCTGCAGCTGGTTCTGCTCGAAGTTCTCCTCAGTGAGGGTTGAAAGCAGGAAGACAATTTGAGCTTTAACGATGGCGTGGACATTGGTACTGGAGGGAGTGTCCATCTTTGCTTTCGCTCGCAGACGAACCGGGTGGTCAACTGGACTCCCAGCTCGACCGCCGCTAGTTCCTCCTCCACCGACAACACTGCCCGGTTTCGACGTCTTCGTAGATATCGGCTCCCGCGAAAACGGAGAGTATAACTTTTAAAAGTGAGAGCTGTATGCACAATGCTGCGCGACGACGAGGGTGATGATGAGCTCTAAGTGTCCGCTGGGTGCGCGTTAATGCGAAGGGCCCGTGGGAACGTTGCCGAACCATTTCTTTATTTGGACGGGTGGCGTGTGCACACCCGCAGCCGACGTAGGCAGATCCGAATGTAAAATGCATGAACAAACACACTCCCTATTACCGGTGATCTACCCCTCGAAATACCTAACCCAGAGAACAAAGGACTAATACTACAAATTTAACCTCGTATGGAAGGTTCACCGAACCAGAAATTCCATGCCCAGCATAATTGACAAAATTGAAACAGCAACCGCTAGGTGCGACATTGGCACGAGATGCTGCAGCGCACCAGAGTTGGAGCCTTTAACAGCATTCCCAGCCGGTGTCACAGCATCACTCGAATACCCGCATAGGCCCGAGCCCGACAGTCCCTCCTGTTGCATAAAGATTGACGGTCGCCCCCCGGTCGAGTATTCGATCTGGATCGCCCCACCACTCCCAACGGAGTATTGTTCACAAGAAAGCACTCTACGTTAAATAATTTCATCAATATCGGACCGATACCCAAAAATTTTAATGAAAAGGCTATGAGACTTACTCCACCAGAATAGTTGACGAATCAAACCCTGTGTACACAGGAATGCTGACGTTCATCGGCTGTTAATCGCAAGTTCAGTTGTATAGCACGGCCAGCACTTCGGTAAAAAAGCGCCTACAGGAGATCCGATGTTCGTCACCACGGAAATAACATTACCCTTGTTTATCGCAAGCGCCACGTCGTTGGACGTCAGAACCTGCATCTGCTGCGTCGCCCAGTCTGATGAGTTCACAAGGAAGTTGCGGAACTGTTGAAAGGTAAAATCAGATGCTATGTCCCCTGGAAAAAGTTAACCGGTAAATACCTGGTTCAGAGTGGTGGTCAGATTGTAACCAGCCGACTTCGCATAATTTGAGGGCCATAGCGGCTCGCGGTTATACTAGAAATCAAATTCATTTAGATAGCTGCCCGTGTGATGAGGACTACACGGGAGCACACACAGGATCAGAAGCACCGTGGAATCCTTGCTCTTGTCCATAGTACACAATGGGGATTCTGGAGACAAATTATCAATCTGGAAATAACAATAAATAGAGCAGAAATATCCTCACCCGTCTGACATGAAGTTGAATACCATCGCATTACTAATGAACACCCGTCAGCATCCCCACTAATAATCGAAAAGGTGAACAACGCTCACTAGAGACTTTGTGGGTCGACGCTCAGGTTTCCCCAACGCGGGTTATCTTGGTTCTCGATGAAATTGCCGAGCAGCGTTGGGTCAGTAAAAAGCTGCTTGCACTGAGCAATCATATCGGTCACGGCGCTTATGTTTTGAGCTCCGGGGATCGTAAAACCGGATACCAACGCGTTGTACATGGGGTAGTGCAGGATAGAATCGAGGGAGTCTTTGCCTTGGTATATTGCAGCCTGGCTAGAAAAAGAGAGCACCCAAGTCAAAAAAAATATGACAAATCGGTACGCGAACAAACAGACCTCGCGTCAGCATCGTCGACTTCGCCGATACAGAACACGCCAGCACTTGCACAGAAAGTAGGCCAAAACTGAATGTCAACATGCCTATTATGGTTCTGTCAGTAAGATGCACATTCGTATCATCGTGTAAGCTTACTTTGCGGCTACTCAAAATTGTCAGTGGCTAATCGTGAAGGAGTGCTAAGGACTTGCCATCAATACGAAGCCCGTCAATATTGTACTCCTGAACCAATTCCTTAATCCAGCTACTATATGTCGCAACGACAGTAGGGTCCTCGGTTTTCAGGTCCGGGAGCGGAACGACTGTATCCCCAAGCCAGCAAGTTTGCTCGCTAGTTGTGTTCCCCCAGTCTACGGCGCAGTAAGGATGATACTGGGACTATGAACACATTATTGTCAGATAAAACACAAGCCTGCCCATTCTTTCAAATAAGCACACCTCATTCTTGAACAGATAAGTGGATAAGTCCGGTGTAGTACTTAACGCCATAACATCGTTGACGACGACGTCAACCATAAGATACCTGACAAATACGATAAAGATTTTTTGAGGGCGTAACAGATGTGAACACGGCGCTTACATGTCGCGGCTGTGAAGTTCATTAGAAAGTGCCTTGAGATCGTCGGAGGTACCAAATTTGTCATTAAGCTGTGACGCATCGGCGATCCAATAACCGTGGTACGGGTCACCGTATGGGGTGCGCGGGCCCTGGTAATTCTGAGAGACGGGACTAATCCAGACTGGGTTCGGGGAAGCGGATTAGAGAAAAGGGGGAGCATAGGAGGAGCATATCATACTGGCAGTGAATCCAGCATCTTGTATGTAGTCGAGATTGGCGGTAATGGTATTCCAAGTACCGCCACACCACGTCTGGTTGGCCGTGTCGCAGGCGGTGGGGTCGGCTCCGTCGGGAAGCGCATAGCGGTCGACAATAATTCTGGAAGTTGGACGGCCAGTCCGTCAGACCCCATATACCACGGCTTTACAGCGCACATACTGGTATATGGAACGCGTCCTCCACTGGTCAGCATTGGCCGCTCGCACGGCGAGGAGAGATCGTGAAAAAAAAGCGGCAAGCACGCAAAGAGCGAGCCGGGTAAACATCTTGGGAAGATATCGGAGCCGTGCACGGCTATGGTGGGGGGGAAGGAGCGTTGGAAGAGAGAACGGAAGGGGGCGAGTGCCAGGTATTAGAGAAAAGATGGTCTGGCCGCTGTGCTGTTGGTTGCCAGCAGAGCAGGCGACGAACGCACGGAAGGAAGGGGACGGGATCAAGGTTCTGTTTCGCAGGCATACGATTTTAAAACCAAGAACTGTCGGTCATGGGGAACCGTCGGGATTTGATAAATTTGATCCGGTCCACTTCCCCACACAACATATTTTTACTTTTCCCTTCCGCCTGCCAAGTGCTTACCAACACCCTGTTGCACTCAACGACCCTTCTGCCAGTATATTACTGTATATAATATTGCCATCTATTTCGATAGCGATGGCAACTCACTGCCTGCAGAGCATACAAGCACCGAAAAGTTCACGGACTCGGGGTCTCGGACTATGGCTCATGGGGAAGAAAAGTCGAACGAGTTTCGGCGATGTCTTTCACCAACGCCGCGGCGGGGGAAATAAGTCTTCCTGAATTCTGGGAAAGAACTCGTCAGCGTCCGTGCCGTCGCCAAAGCCGGTCTCGACCTTTAACGACCGCGCGTGCACGCGACACCTGTGACATGCGCGTTGCGTGACTTTTGCCGTCACGGTTCATTCCGCATAAGGGCATGTCCAGGTTTCTTGTGTGTCACGCTTTGACTACCACTTGCACCAACAGCTGCTCAAGCGTCGAAGGTTCGCTGGACCACAGGGTCACCCATGGCATCTCCCCAGCCTTCGTCATTCACGTATTACGGTCTCTTTGCTCTCATCTGGGTCTTAATATTTGCCTTTCAGGTATATGGCTTGTTTCAAAGTTGCGTTTTACTTTCTAATCATTTTGACCGTGACTGGCTGCGTATGCTCTCTAGTATGGCTTCCACATCTCAGCACTCAACCAGATAAGCGACGTCCTTACCTGCCGCTCGCCATCTGGTCATGGAAAGAACATAACTTACCACATATTTCTTCCATCATGCATCGCAATGACCGATGCACAGTTCTCCGCGGTCACCGCATCATTCACCATTGGCGGTCTCCTCGGTAGTCTCCTCGGTACCCCGCTCACCGAGCGTAGGGGTAGGCGCGGTGCGCTAATCGTCAATGGACTGTTTATCGCTGTAGGCGGTAGTCTGATGGCTCTTGCTCCGGGAATGGGCACACTCCTCGTGGGCCGCCTGCTCATCGGGATAGGCGCTGGTATTGGCGTTTCGGTTGGTCCTGTGTTTTTAGGAGAGCTCGCACCGCCCGCTTCAAAGGGCTCTGTTGGGGTGCTCTTCCAGCTTGCTATAGTCATTGGTATACTTTCCACGCAGCTTACTGGCATGGCTCTCGCCGCACCTTGGATCTGGCGTTTTGTACTTTTCGGCTCTGCTGTTCTCGCTATCGTTCAGATTATTATCTCTGCCGCTGTTCTGGAAAGCCATGCGTGGCTATCTGGGAATGGGCGTACACAAGAGGCACAGCGCGTACGGGAAAGACTGTGGATTGGCGGTGGTGGAGCTGTGTATGGGAGTGTGGATCACGAGCCTCGTAGTAAGTACAAGAACAAAGCGTTTTACCGTTTACCTGCATTGAGCTATCCCATAGATGGTTCTGATGATACCCTCAATGATCCCCTCTACGATGACATGCCCGAGGGTCCTGTCTTCGTCGCACGGTCTACCAAATCCATCTCGATGCTGCAACTCATGGGCTCACCTGAAATGAGAGTTCCATTGCTCGTAATGGCGTTCGCTATGGCTGCCCAACAGTTTTCAGGGATCAATGCTGTACTGTACTACAGCAACTCGATTCTTGGCAAGACCCTCCCTGCCTTCGCGCCGTACGTTTCGCTTGGTATCACTGTAGTGAACGTTGCAATGACCTTCGCCCCAATACTTCTCATTGAGGCAAGTCAATTCGATAGTCTGTTTTTGTTCCAAGAATTGGGCTTGACCTTTGATCCCAGCGTATGGGCCGCAAATATCTACTGAACATGTCCATTATCGGAGGAATCTTATCTCTTCTCGCTGTCGGCTACAGTCTCGATGCGGGGAGTAAAGTCGTGTCAAGTGTCGCAATTATCAGTTTTGTCGCGTACGCTCCCCCAACTCGTGAATTGACTATGCCGTTGATGTATTTGTATTTTGTAGTTCATTCTCTCTCGGTATGGGCCCGGTGCCCTTCGTCGTGATCTCTGATATCGCGCCTTATCATGTACGCCAAATCATTTACTCCGTCTGAGACGCCGCTTACCCTTTCCCCGAATTGTTTCACCTAGGCTGTAGCAGCTTTATCCTCAGCAGCTCTATCCTTAAACTGTGAGCTTTCTTACACCCCCAATTTACCCATAAAACCAAAGTCCTGTAAACTAAATCTAATAAAAACAATTATTTTTTTCAATCCCCCTCCCCTGTAAAATTTATTTTTTACGCTCTAGGGATTGCAAACTTCATGGTCGGCCTCATCTTCCTTCCACTGCGTAATTTCCTCGCGTGGGGCGATCCACTCAGAGAAGGCCGCGTTTTCTACGTCTTCGCCCTCTTACTCGCCCTGTTTGGAATGGCACTCAACACGGTGTATCGCGAGCACCGCGAGCACAAGTGATCCTCCAATGTGATGGATAAATGGACTGAGTAATGAGTGCGCAGCAGCCGAAGGATGCGGAGGGGCTAAAGCGGTCTATGTTGGTACATACATGTATATACACAGTTTCCGCTCGCCTGCTGCCACAAAATAGACATGAATTTCTAATACAAGCTCTTCTTTCCTTTCACGCTGCAAGTGAGGGAGGGAACGTTTGTGGAGGATGTCCTTTTTTTACGTTTCTTCCTGAGGTGAAATAGACTACGACAGAGTTTGCCTGCTTACGTCAGCTGTGGCTTGCTCGCGGGAGTGCGGGAACGACCCGCTCGAAGGCCATAAACCTGTCCAGAGGCAATCGCTCCCTTTATTCGCGTACTCACCCCTTTTGCTACGCAAGGCCCGACCAATGAAATCCCCCCATTGCTCCCTTTTTTTCGCTGCAAAAAAGCAATCAAGTTTTCCGACCACTTCCTCCCCAGCTGTGCCCCACCCGCCTATAAGTATGGCCTGTCTGAGGTGCCCCCCAAACACATCTGCCTATACTCTCAGCTAGCGTTCGCATCTCGGACGCTCCCCGCCCCCTCCGCCCTCTCGTCTCTGCGCGACTTTAGCACTCAGTCACCATGGCCAACGAGGCTCCTTTTGTTTGCGACGAATGCGGAAGGAGTTTTAAACGTAAGTCCGACCTCACCCGTCACAAGAAAATCCACATGTCCGACGCCCCGTATGTCCCTCCCACCTATTGTCCTATAGCCTTAAGTGGTGCTTACATCACTCCCTCCACCGGTAGCCTTCACTATTGCGATATTCTGCCAGGATGTACATACAGTACGCGCCAGAAGTACAATCTTGAGACACATTACCAGACCAAGTCGCAGTGAGTGTCTTATAGTATCGTTCGATAAATGATACGCTTTCTGATTCCCCTTCCCGATAGCCTAAACCTGAAGCCTCACAGTTGTGGCCATGGATGTAGTGACGGACATTTCGCCAACGGGGGCTCGCTCATTCGTCACGAGAAGAGCCGCCATGGCCGCATCAAAGGCAAGCCTTATTTCAGGCCTACGGCCCCTAAGAGACCTGCCACCTCCGAGCAGGAAGGAGTCAACACCTTCACACACCCTAGCATCCGCCTTGACACAAGTCCCTTCGAGTTCATACCCCCTCTCCAGAGCGACTCTAGTGACAAAGGGTTCGAGACGCCTGCTTATGACCAGGGTAACGAAGTTAACCAATTGCTCGACCCCGCTCCCCTCACTCCCGGTTCCGAGATCAACCCCTCCACACCCTCCCTTTGCGACTCCAGTGACTTGAGATCAATGTTCGCCCCGAGCCCCTTCCCGGCCACCCCGTTCACCCCGTTCGCTCCCAGCCCCGGGCACTTTGGTACCGTGGGTCTCAGCCCTGAGTGGCTCGCGCACCAGGCAGCGTCCGTCGCGGCCGACCAGTTCTTTCGCGAACAGTTCCCTGAACTCATCCCAGCGCCTGAGTTCATCCAAGGCAGCTCGTCATCTTCCACGACCCGCGAGCAGCTTGCACTCGCAAACGCGGACTACATGACGGGCACATACGCTCCTGAGTACCCCGAAGTAGTCGCACAATGGGACCAAGACTTTTGGAGCTCAATTCCCCGGGATACCCAGGAAGGGGCCGAGGGACCAAAGTCCTTCAATGAGTCCTCGGGAGCGTCATCTGGAACGGACAGCTCGGTTTTTGACACGGAGTCCTGGTTTTAATGACACCCGTGGGATTCGTTCGTCCCTCTTTCCCAAGTCGGGCGCCCCACACTCACAACCCAGTTTTATTAATTGTTTAAGCACTTTTTTTGCGCGTGGCAGTCTGAAGCCATTTGTTTTCTTGTATATTTTTATTATTTTCTTTTCATTTCAACTGTAGCATACTGTATATAAGACATCACTGTATAGTGTAGATACGTTTTTTAACAAGGACAATTGGAACTTATGAAAATTTTGGAGCGTCGCAACTGAATAAGACTAGTGTATTAAAAAAATCAAAATCCATGGGTGCGAGCATATTTCCAGATCATCAATGAATAAACTCAAAGAAATGTGGCTTTTGTTGTCAAAAAGCGTAATCGACTCGGTTAACTCCGAGACGCGATTAGCCGAAGGACGCGAGAGCCACAACTACGAGCCGCGCCCTCTAGGTCGACCAAGACTGTCAGCCAGCGAAACGACCTGTCTCAGCGATGCCCAGGGGAAAACGAAAACTAGAAGACGGATACACCGATGAAGCGTATTCATACTCTTATTACGGACGCTCAGCGTCTAATGCCTACATGTCTCAGCCGAGTCGCGCCTCTGGCTCGGTCGTGACCGTGTCGACATCTAGGCTTTTAATGGCGCTGGACGGTCGTGAGGTCGATGCAGGGATCAGTGGGAGGGCCGAAATGACATTCGAGGAGACCGAGAAGCCGAAACCGAAGCGGGCGAGGAAGGCCAAAGATCCCGACGCGCCTGTCCCAGAGAAGCGGGGTGCAATCTTTAAGAAGGCGTGTCCGAAGAGCATCCTCGAGCGTGTTGACAGGGTTATATCACAGAGGTATTAATATGGCATCTGCACCTTTTATTCTTAATTCAGATTTCTAATGATCGGAACAGATTCTTTATGATCGATCGCAAACGGGAAGGGCAAGAGCTCAAAGAAGTGTTCAGTGTGCTTGGCTCGACGGGAAATGTACGTCCGTACCTTTTTATAAGCGTCCGCTATCTGACAAAGCTATTCATGTCCAGGTATATACTGTTACTATTGATAGGAGACCTTCGTGCAATTGTAAGTGTCCCTAATGTCTCGTCCTCGGATGTCCCCCCTAATTTTCGCCTGACAAAGGCCCCGATGCGATGAAAGGCAATCACTGTAAACACATTGTATGTCTTTCCATCCCGACTCTGGCTTTCTTACTAATCAATTATTTAGCTCTTCATTTTCCTGAAAGGTATGCTACCTTCACCCATATACGTTTCCGAGCTCGTCTTTATTCTCCGCTAGTGCTTCAAGTCCGGCAAGATTCAACACACTGGTACCAGAAGTAAGAGTTGATGTTTTACCGCTTCCCTTTTCATTTCCCTGACATATTGGCAGAGCGCTCCTGTCGAGCGAACTAGAGGAACTCTTTCGTGATGCACCTTCAGCGCCAAATGCCATGGCAAATGCGCGAATCCGGGACGCCCATGCACAAGTCACGGGGAAGGCGTTGTCCTCTCAGGCGTCGTCTAAGGACGCAGGGAAAAAGCGTCGTTTGCCAGGCGAAGATGATGACTGCCCTATCTGCTACGAGTCTATGCATGGCGCGTCAGCTAACACACTCACCTGGTGCGAAGCCTGCGGAAATACATTGCATAAGTAGTGTTTCCAGCAATGTATGTCACAACTTATCTCTACTTTTTATAGGATACTTACACAAAGATTTCTAGGGGCGCGGACAAAGGGAGCAAATTTGACCTGCGTATTCTGCCGTGCTGCATGGGTCATGGCAGATGTCGTTCCCGGAGGGTCTGCCAGGGCCGGTTCGAGCAGAGAGGGATATCTCAATTTGGGCGGTGTCGCAGGATTGAGTCCCATCCGCGACACTAGTTCGTGTAAGTCCATTGAGTCCTTTATCCATTCAGAAATATCATTGACCGAGTTCGTTATACAGATTACAATGGCCCACGTAGGGGCGAGCGTTATTATGGATACCAGAAGTATGATGACTACGGGTATTGAGTATGGTGCGCTCTGAGTTGGTCCGACGGCCGGCGATATCCAGAGGTGTTGTAATACCCTTATCTATCTCTATTATGACTTCAGTTCGATGTAAAGATCTGGTGTCTGTTTTTACTTTATTTCATGTGCTTTTTTAATTATTACAGTAATCATAATGTTCGTCTCTTATTTTATTTTTCCTCCTGAGATATCCGTATCTGACCTCACACGGCAAACCGGCAAGCAGCGCCTATCCGCGTTTAGTGCGCGCAAGGTGCTTCCAGGTTAGTCGCCACAACATGCCGTTAGCCAACGTGTATGCGTCTTGCTGCTTGCTTTTATCTGCAATCAATTAAGTCTCTTGAGACGTGCTTCAGGCTTTCTTGGTGCAGAAACTTCATTCCTATCTCGGGGCAACCGTCTGGCCGCCAAGGCAGCACTATAGCTGGTGTCGGTTTACTGGACCCAACAATGATAACAACGCTCCCTATCTTGCACTTCAACGATGTCTATCGCGTCAACCCTCAGAAGCTGGCTGCTGGGGCGACCATTGACGTGACCCAGTTCGCATACATGCTCGACACTGTGCGCGCGTCATGGGCAGAGCGCGCCGGACGCGAGAACGAGCGCGAAGGCCTCGTGCTGTTCTCCGGGGATTTGTTCTCTCCATCGGTGGAAAGCTCCGTGACGAGGGGTAGCCATATGGTAAGCATGGTGTTCTGCTTGAAAGTTTGTTTGAGTTTGTTGTATGTATGCGTCTCGTTTGTAGGTGCCAGTCATTAACGAGCTCGCGCCAGATGTCGCTGTGACGGGTAAGGAGCACCTTTGTGCTTAATTCGGATAATCGCATGTATTAATCCGCTGTTGATTCAGGAAATCATGATTTCGACTTCGGTTCGTTTGAATCAATGAGCGTTATGCTGTGAGACGACTAAGTTCATCCACATTTACGATTCGCAGGCTACCCGCATCTTACGAAGCTCTTGAACGACACAAATTTTGTAAGTCCATGCAAAGCATCCGAATTTAGATAAACTAGAGGTCATTTCGTGAATGCAGCCTTGGCTGCTAAGCAACATTGTTGATACGACGACCGGCAAGGTTCCGAATACTCTGCACGAGTTCCACGTAATTGAACGATGTGGAGTGCGCGTGGGTTTCATTGGTCTGGTAGAAAAGTGAGTTTACTCCCCGGATGTAATGAAAGGAAAGAAAAAGAGCGTGATTCTAATGCAACTAGGGAATGGATTGCTACAGTATCATCATGGCCTCCAAATTTTCAGTACAAGGACATGGCTGAGGTCGCTCTGAAGCTGTCGGAACATCTAAGAAACCCTCAGGGCGAGCAACGCTGCGATATCATCATTGCTCTTACACACGCACGGTGAACCGACTTGTATGCAGACATGTGTATCTCCATGAATTAACTTACTTCACTTCGTAGCATACCAAATGTAGGGCCTTCTTATGCAGGTTTACTCATTACATAGTCCTGAAGAATGTCTCCTTGACACAGGATATTCAACTTGCAAAAGCTATTAACGCATTCTCCCCTGGCTGCCGGTCTCCCTCATTCTTTGAGACCCATGGCGTAGACCTCATCCTCGGCGGACATGACCACTTGTACTATGTATCGCGAGGAGTCACTTCATGGGAGGGGTATGATGTGCACCAGGATGTGCTTGGGGCGGAACAGGACAAGGGAGATGTTCTTGTAGCAAAAAGCGGGACGGACTTCCGTGATCTTAGCGAGATTGTACTTGAACTAGAAGAGACCCCGGCTGGGAGTGTGAGGAGGAAGGTGATTAGAGCTATGAAAGGTATGTCAAACTCCCCTTGCCACTAAGTAAAGCCTCACTCTGAATTATTCCATCCGTTACTCTACATAGGGAAGAGACATGAGACATCACCAGACTTGCCTTCATCAGAGCGACTGAAAGACATTCTGTCGAAAGCTTTAGACTCGGTGTCCGATACAATGAAGAAGCCGGTATGCAAGGCGTCCACGCCATTAGATCTTCGTTCGGAGCTGATTCGTACTGGGGAGGTATGCGTTTACCTCGTGCTTGTACTCTTTGATGGGATATTCATGTTTATTTTTCGACCTGCGTAGTCTGCATCGGCAGACTGGTTTGCAGATGTGTTCCGACATGCGTTCGACGATGCTCTCTGCGTCATGGGCCGTGAAGGGGCAGATGCAGTGCTTTTGTGCGCAGGCGCACTTCGCGGGGACACCATATATGGTCCGGGTATGCAAGCTCTTGATGAAGGTTTAGATTGAAGGCTTTGTTGATCTTTTTTTGAAGGAAACATAACATTGGGTGACATCATGGAAATTCTGCCGTTTGAGGATAGTATTGTCGTGCTAGAAATAGATGGTGAGACAATCTGGGAGGCGCTCGAAGCCAGTCTTTCACTCTGGCCAGCACATGAAGGGTAATTATAGCACTGAGTCACTGCATACACCGTTGGACGAATCTCACTCTTTCGCTTAGACGATTTCCCGTCATCTCCGGGTTCCACCTGACGTGGGACTCGCGCAGGCCGCCGGGGCAGCGTGTCCTTAGCATCTCGCTGAAGACACAGAATCACGTCGACGTGCACGGAAGTGATGATCCGTCGCAGACCCCGCATGCAGAATATGAGGAGATCAAACGCGAACGCGGGGATCGTAAGTACGTTGTTGTAACGCGCGAATACATGGCAGATGGCCACGACGGCTTCGACTGTCTAAGGGGCCAGAAAATGCTCATTGATGACGAGCAAGGTCAGATGATGAGTGCCATTGTGCGTAAATACTTACTGGGTGAGTGCGGCTACGGAGCAGCGTACTGGGCAGGCCTCACGTTGCTGCTATCGCAGGGACCAAGTATATCAACAAGATGAACCGCCCGTTGGGTGGGAAGCTTTCTCCCCCCAGCCTTTCCCATCTGCATTCGGAGACCGGGCGGATACTGCAGCTTGCGAAGGACCGGGCACAGCGCCTGGGACGGGGGGCATCGGCCGTGACGCAGCGCGTGCGCGAGCATTGGTGGCACTCACTCATGTCCATGCATTCGCCCGTGCACTATCGCGCACCGCTAAGCATTGCAAATCGGGAGCATATGACAGATGTCGATTGTTTCGACGGGCACTGCGTGCGAGCCGGTGGACGGCAAGAAACGGGCATGTCCGGGGTTGTGGCGGAGGAAGAAGACGTTGACCTGCCTGTCATTTCTCCAGTCGCTGACAGGAGGTTAAAGGATGTCGGTCGCGAATGAATGTACATATTACCAATCCATAATCCGACCACCAATAAGCTGTGTCCCTGACTCGGGCTCGAAAGATTTGACTCGTGCTGTGCCGGAGCCTGGAGGCTGTTATGCGGATGGATTACTAAGCCCGTGGTATATAACGACTGTGCACTGCACGTGCCTTCCCCACACATTCTCTCTTGCCTCTCGTACCTCCATAGAACATCTTAGAATCTCTTTCGGATTTTTATCATGAGCAACGTAGACTGGGACAGCACCGTCGTTATTGGCAGCAAGGGAACTCGCCCTTCGGCGGTTAGGAAGCCTTCGGAATTGAATGGTGAGTATACATATAAGATGGGGAATTAGTACGTCGCTGACCATTGATTGATCACAGCGGTACGTAGGCGACAGACGATGGAGGGTGCATTGGGTATTCTTGACCTTGTACTGACTATTCATCTGGTTTACAGGCCCGCCGCTCAGGAGCGGTCGTTGCGACGGACAAGAAGGTCACAGGCGGAACGAACAAGGGTCATGTTGGTAAGTGCCAACCCGCTCTCCTGCCAGTCTCGCCCTCACATCTTTTCGCCCGATTTTCAGGCCCTGATCACCAGCGTATCGCCAAGCTTGACCGAGAAAACGAGGTGGCACCTCCAGCAAAGGTGCTCCCAACAGTTGGGAAGGTATGCAGCCTTTGTTGAACGATGACGTGTCCCCTCGCTAACGAACATTGCTCATTTTCGCTTCGTGCTCCATTTTACATATTCTCGATAGGCTATTGCGACCGCCCGTCTTGCACAAGAGATGGCTCAGAAGGACCTCGCCCAGAAGGTCAACGAGAAGCCATCCGTTATCCAGGAGTACGAGTCGGGTAGGGCCATCCCGAATCCGCAGATCCTTAGTAAGCTAGAGCGCACACTGAAGGTCAAACTGCGTGGTATGTTTTTTGTCGTCCTTCGTTTCGTTCGACAATCAATGCTGATACGTTTTTTCAGGTAACGATATTGGGAAGAAACTGGAGGGGCCGAAGAAGTCTTAAGCTCTTCGTCCCCTCCGCTTCAATTACATTGTTTTGACATAGTTGTTCGTTTCCTCTCACATCTCTTGTAACTATTACCGATTAGATGTACATGCTGCGCACACCTTGTCGTACCACTTATTCCAGCCCACGGTTGCCCATCTCCGTTGACCCAGGGAGTTGCAAATATAGTGTGAAGTAGTGAAGACAGCTGTGTAAGTATACAATGATAATACGACAAGAGTCAGACAGTGATATACATAAAATGGAAAGGATAGTGGTCAGAGATGACAAGGCTAATCATCATGTTCGTCTGCTGTAGTGCCCTGAAAGTTTCAATAACTATAAGTTGCTTGAAAGTGTGATAATAGGAAGATAGCCACGTACATAAGATATGTAATCCGGACTCTCGCAAGCTTTATATTCTTTCAATAGCTCCTCGACAGTTGCACTGAAGAAACGAATCACAGTCAGTCTTTACCTTCCCCGTGAAGACAAGACCAAATAAAAAGCGTACCGAGAATCGTCAAATTCTTCTAGCCCATTCTCGAACATTTTCTCCTTTTTGTACTGCTCCATGAATGCGTTGCGTTTTCGAAGTCGGTCGAACTGGTCGAGCATACGCTTGAAAAGCTATATAGCGCATTAGAGGGTGGTAAATGTAATACTTAGCCTTGTTGCGGAACACAATAGATCTGCTAACTACGAACCGAAGCTATACTGGTGTGGTTCGCAAGCATCAGGCCGCTCACACGGTGATTTGCGGTGATGTACGGCGATTTGCGTGTCAGCGCAACTTGGATTGACGCCGGTCCCCAAGGGATGAACGTCGCGAGCTGTCGCTCACGGATGCGCAAGAGGGATTGATGGACCTGGGAATGCGATTTAGGACATGAACATCAAAAGTTACAGGGGGGCTTACGTCGGTCGGGTCGACCTCGCCTTGGATAATGTTAAGGATCGAAATATAACACGCAGTCTTGCTCGGCGTTGTCGATACCATACGGTTCTTGGGCTGCAGCAAGCGGCGCATTACGTCTAGTACTGTTGTTCGTCGGATTGGTTTCGCCTACATGAGTAGTGCACCGTCAGCATAGCGTTATCATAAAGCGGCTCAAATTCATACCTTGTCTATTTGATCGCTAGTAAAGGGCGTATACGACGTCATTAGGAAGTGACAGCGCGGCGTCGGAATGAGCGACGCGATGATCCCAACAAGATCATTGTTCATGTAGCCAGGGTACCGGAGGGTCTGTGTACTCGCCGCGATGACCGTTGACACCTAAATGTCGCCGTGAGATGTGTAATTTAAGGAGAGTCTGCGGGCGCATACAAGCTGGTTCGTCTGGTCAAACGAGGGAGTCTGGACATGGAGCCTGTCTGCTGCGATGCGCGCGAGTGCACCGTTGTCGAGCACAACTACCGAGTCTGCGTGGTTCGTGAGGCGCTTGAGTGTAAGTAACGAGTTGTATGGCTGCACGACGACATCGCCCTCCTGAGCATTTGGGAACACGGAGTACGTTTGTATGAGCTTCTTCGGGAACTTGTCGTTTAGTCGCTCAAGCAGGAACGATCCTAGCCCGGAGCCGGTCCCGCCTGCAATAGAGTGCATTAGCATAAAGCCCTGTTAAATCATTTCGTTTTAGCTCGGGTAATAAAGCAGGTCTATTCGTCGCTCGGGAACAAGCCGTCGGTACATACCTCAAGCGAATCGCTACCCTCCGCCTCGCGGTCAATCATCTCCATGACCTCCTCGTATATTCGTTCGCCGGCCGCGTACCCCTGCGCCCAGTTATTTCCCGCACCGCCGCCATCCTTCGAGACAAAGATGTTCTCTGGATTGTACAGACTTGCAAATGGAGATGTCAGGATGTTGTTAATGACCTAGAATAGGCAATGGAAATGAAGCTCTTTAGTATCATCTTTCTCCGTGATGGTTAGAGACTGCTCACACGGGGCTCGAGGTCGACAAGGATCGCACGCGGAATATAGTGCTCGTCGTCCGCCTGGTAAAAGAACACGTCCTTACGGTCACCGCCCTCGGTCGCCCAATCCTCAAGAATACCCTCTTTACTGATGCCATGCTCCGCGCACAGGCGCTGCCAATACACCGCACCCACTACACAACCACGATTCAAGTAGCCATGAATACAGGTTCAGAGCAAGAACAAAGGACAGCCTACTTTGATTTCCGCATTGTCCGAGCTGGATGGAAACAATCTCACGAGGCATATTAAAGAGCAGAGCCCAACAAGGGCGTCGGCGGGTTCAAGTTAGGGAGAACGCGTCCAACTGAAGGCGCGTAACAGCGCGTCGCGTCCAAAAGCGTTACTCAAGTCCCTCAGCACAAAAGAATCATTAAAAAGGTACTTTGAATTTAACTACTAGAACTCAAGTCGAGCGACTGCGATGGTAACAACAGGGGACGTATGCAAATGACATTGTGTATACTTACGGATAGCGGGATAGTGCAGGTAGACCAGTGAACAGGGAGGGAATCGCAATAAGAAAAGGGAAAATAATAGCAGAAGAGAAGAATCACTTGTAAGGACCTTTGCTTTTACTGCACTTCGGGAAAACTATGCGAGATGGAGAACGTAAGTTCTCGTGTGTTATCTGATTGGGAACATCGGCTCCGAGGCGGGAAACTTTACCTCTTCGCGGGTCCGCGTCTTGGCAACTTCTTCATCTGCCGTCCAGGTGTACCGCCTGGAGCAGTAGAAGGGGGAGGTGCGCCGATGTTGAACAGCGTCGACCCGCTCGCGCCACTTGGCTGCCCAAATGTGAACGATGGCGTACCGGTGTTCCCAGTTGCAGGAGACTGTGGCAATCCAGTCGCCGCTCCGGCGGGCGACGACGGCTGGCTCGAACCGAAGCTGAACGGGTTTCCCGTACCTGCGCTCGACGCGCCGAAGGAGAATGACGGTGCGCTTGTGAACGGGCTGCTTGGCGCCGAAGAGCCCACTGTCTCCACCGCCATCGAAGGCTGCTGCTGTTGCGAGGGCGCACCGAATGGGTTAGACGCTGGTGCGGATTGCTGACCAAAAGAGAAGGGCGCTGCGTTTCCGCTGCTTCCAGAGGAAGGTGGAGCCTGGCCAAACGGATTCGTTGGCGCGCCAAATGCAGTCGTAGGCGGGGTTGGACCTTCCGATTTCTGCCCAAAGGAAAACGTAGTAGAAATCGCCGGCGCAGACGCCGTGCGGTTGAAATTAAACCCTCCAGAACTGGGCGCCGCCAGCTTGTTTTCTTCCTTTGCGCCGAACGGATTCGGTGCGGGCGATGGACTTGCCTCTGGGCCGCCGAAGGGGAACATGGATGAGGCCCCTCCTCCGGGCTGTCCAAACGGATTCACTGGCGTTGGGCCAAGGCCAAAGGTAATACCACCTGTGGGTTTATTCTGCCCGTTGCCGCCGTTCATGTCCATCCGTATTGGGCTCTCCTCCATATTCATTCCTTCGTCCGCCTTTGAGGGCGGGGTCGCAGGCTGTGCTGGACGTGCACCAAATGTAAACGGTGACGCAGCCGGTACGTTCTCGTTTGTCTTTGCAGGCGTACCAAAAGTAAAGGTTGTGCCACTCGATGACGAAGGCGCGGATGTGCCAAATGGAAAAGACGTTTCTTTGCGTTCTGCTCCCGACGGCGGAGTCGCAGGCGGGGCACCAAATGCGAACGGGCTCTTCGCAGCATCTACGCCGGGGGCAGAAGAAACAGGTACCGCCGGTGCGCCAAAGGTAAACCCGGTACCGCCAGTGGTACCACCGAAGAGGGGCTTCGGTGCAACAGGCGCTGCGTTAGCAGAAGCGGCAGCTGTATTGCTACTCGTACTTGCAATCGGAGGAGCACCAAAGGTGAAAGGCGAACTTTGTTGCGTGTTGGTATTTGCACTCTGTGCAGGCTGGGCGGCAGCCTGGAACGGAGTGGCAGGGCTTGAAGTAGATCCTGTACCAAATAATGGCTTGGGTGTGCTGCCGCCATTCGCGCCAAATGCAAAGAATGGCGATGGCGCAAGCCCGGTCGCCTTGCCTTCCGGCTCGGCAGGTTTGCTTGTCGTAGTCTGGGCGCTGGAAGCAAACGGTGATGACCCAGCTGGTTGAACAGATATCCCTGTCACCGATGGCAAAAGGCTCGAGGACGCTGCGGACGCAGCCGCCGCCTGCGCCCCAAACAGTGGCGCGCTGGCAGGACGATTCTCCGCGGATGGTTCGGCCTGTTTGGGCATCGTACCAAACAACGACGCGGGTAAAGGTGAAGGCGTTGCTATCTTGGTGTCTGCGTTTTCAGCCGGTTTTGCCCCAAAACTAAAGGGCTTGCCCGCATCTCCGAACAGTGGCTTGGGTATTGCAGGCTTCGCGGCAATAGGTGCACCCGGCGTCGATACAGGGCCACCGTTCTTACCCCAGAGGGGGTTTTCTGGATCCTTGACCGGAACGGACGCCGCGGCCGTTGACTGCCCAAAAGGTGAAGCGGTCGATGGCACGGTGGAAGGTAGGTCCACAGAAGCGTTGCCTTTGTACGCAGTAGACTGTGCGAAAAAGTTCGGTATCCCGGACGACGAAGGTGCAGTGCTCGTGGTGCTACTCGAGACGGGTGGTGTTGCGAAAAAGTTCAGGGGAGCAGTCGTTTCCTGTCTCACCGATGCCGGCGCGGATGCATTGGGCGTCGGTGGTACAACCGATACTTTGGGAGGCACTGGTATTGATGCCTGCGCTTTTGTCGCATCCGTCGCAGGAACGCTCTGAACTGCAGATGTCGACGTCGATGCAGGAGGCTTGAAGAAAGACGGTATCCCAGCAGTCTTAGGAGTGGCATCTGTCGAAGCTGCAGGTGGCTTGCCGAAAGAGAAGGGAAGAGACGGAATAGGCGGCTCTTTAGCCCCGGCATGATCATGCTGAATCGCAGTTTCCTGCAGAAGGGAGTAGTCAGTCTCGTTTTTCACTAAGCGTATTAGATCATAGCATACATTACTAGCAAACGTGAAACCCTTCGGGGCCACAAATGCAGGCACGGTTCCTGCCTCTTTCTCTTTAGTAGAACTAGTGGCCTTCTCCGCGTTATCGACCGCGTCGTCCGCTGTATCCATAGCTAAATCTTCGCCACCTGCGCCCTCTTCTTCCTCAAATGCCGCGGAGAACTTATTCGTATTCGCGGTACGTCCAAGAGGAACCGAGCGTAAACCAGGATCTCGTACGCGTGTACGACCAACACGACCATACGGCTGTGAGCGTCCGCCGTGGGTGAGCGAAACGGGAGACTTCGCAAATGGGTCGGATGATTGGAGAGTATTGGCTTCGACGTTCGCATCTCTCCTCTTTTGCGCGCGTTCATCCTCAGAACCCGAAGTCAGCCGCGCAGAAACGCCAACATCTCGTTTACCAATGCGTATTCCCTGACCCTCCTCCTCCTCATCCATTTCTTCATCGACGAGGCCAAACTTCTTTCGGCCGCGCTCCTCTTCGGCCTCGGCTTTGCGACGTGCAAGCAGCTTGCTGAGGCCACCCTTGCCGGCGTACGGCTTCCCACTGCCCCGCGTCTGTTCTTTATTCTCTCCCTGTCCGTCCCTAATCTTACTCTTGTTTTTGGCCATACCCAGACTCGGCTTCACCTCCCTGCCTTTCTTCGGCATTGGTATAGGGACGTGCACGCGTTTCGGTTTGAGGAAATCGGGAATGACTTTCGCGTCTTTGTACCTAGATGGAACGATAGGGGTCTTATACATTTCGAGCTTATGGAAAGTCTTCTCAGCCGTACTTTGCATAGTTTGAAGGGTTGCTTAGAAGGGAAGGGAAGAAACCAGATTAAGTGTGAAAAACATGTACGAAGAGAAGAAAGTGGAGAAAATGGTATACCATTAGAGGAAATTGAAGTTGACGATTGAGAAGGAACACTGGACAAAGACCCAAAGCTAGTCAACATCCGATCCTGGCTTGGGGAACGACCCTAAACATGTGTTATTGGATAATCTCGTCTTAGGGTCTGTAAATACACGTACGGCACGACTGAACTCTGCAAGAGTTCCCAGAGACAGAGTTTTCTGTGCACTCAACTGCCGTGCAGAGGTCTCCTCCGGGGGTGGCTTGACGAAAACGGGTTTTGACTGAAGGCTTGACAGTGGCGGGGGAGCAGATGCTTCGCGGCGGATGGGCTTTGCGATGGATGGCTGCGGTGTCAATGATGTGCGCAATTTGAATGGCGAAGGCGGCGGGCGGACCGAGCTATCGTGAGGTCCGAGAGACATCGAGTGACTCGTCTTAATCGGTGGAGCGAGCGAGAGGGACCCCATCGGGCGATCGCGATAGAGCTTGGTGTACTGGGACGGCGGGTCGACAGACATCGTACGTGAATCCGACAAAGGCATGGCACTGTACGTCGCGGTCCGCCGAGTATATGCATTCCCACTGGGCTTGATACGCCCTACATCGTTCCAACGAGTACCTTCTTGCGCGGAACGGAAGCTGGAGGGCGGGGGATCGAGGTAGCCAGCTGCGGGCTGCTGCTGCGCGCGCTCGGGACTGTCTAGGCGGATGCGCTTGGCCTTCTGCCGCGATCGACCTTCATTCTCGCTCTCGTCCCCCGAGGCATCACGCGCATCGACCCTCCTCCTCTTTCCGAGGTCTTCGAACTCCTCGTTAGAGGCCCACCAAGAGAGCGGGGCAGCGACGATGTTCCTGATGGTACCGAGGATGGAGCCAGAGCGGGACATTGCCTGAGCTTTGCGGGTGTAGGGCTTGTTCCTCCTTGCGGCGGAAGACTTTGGAGAAGGGGCGAACATGGCCTGTAGACGGAGTCTTTGAGCAGCCTCGCGGTCGCCGCCAGCTGGCTGCGAAACAAGAACCGTCGACGAGGCTGAAAACCCACGCGCTGGCCGTGTCACGCATGTGTGACAATACACAATCAGTCACGGTGACTCCGCGTCTGACGTCGTGCTCGGCCTCGGCTCGGCGGGCACGCGTCGATCCGCTCGCGCGTCGGCGACCGTCCACAGCGCCCGCGCCTTTCCTTCACGACGCCCAGCACCATGCTTGCCGTCCTCAGGACACCCGCTCGTCGACGCTCGCCGCAGAATATCCAAGCCTTCTTGCGCACCGCCGTCTGTCTCCGCGTCCGTCGCGTCAGTTCAGTGGCAAACGAGGGCAACTCCGAGTCGGGCTTGAAGCCAGGCGAGGGCTGTTTCTTCGTCGACTCTGTTTTCCCCGTCCGGTTCGGTGCCTGGGAGTGCGTCCTGCTATACTACGTGTCAGGCATACGGACTCATCATACTTCAGCTTGCGGCATTATATCGGCCTGTTCCGCCAGGAAGAGCTCCTGCAGCGCCTTCAGGACATCCTGAGCTCTGTCGAGTCCCACAGCTTCAAAGTCATCTCGATCGAGCCGCGAAATAAGGACGGAGGTGTTTTTGTAAACTTCTCCTACGATACACGGAGCGGCAACGATGCAATCAGTGACATTGTGAAGGAAGTCAAAGCCGTAGGCGACGCGAAGGGCGGGTTCCCTACCTGGACGGGTCTCAGACAGGCGTCCGGCGATGTATGGTTGGTGCAGGGAAAACCATGGCGCGAGGTTTTTCTATTATTTGCCGACGTCGGTGGGGGACTAACGAGAAACAGGATCTCAACAGATATGCGTCTCCCATGCTAAAAGTCGCGTTCGACGGCCCGGACATACGCGAGGAAGGCTTGTACGAAGTGTTCAGAGTGCGTTCGAATCCCTATTATAGACGCGACACTAACAGTCCTTGGTTTTGCTCTCAGCCTTTCGGCCGATTAGTCGACCTCACATCTCCTGCACCGGGTCCTGCTGGCGCCTTGCGGTCCTCCGTCGTCACATTCAGAAAGGTCCGCGCCGCTGCTATTGCTCGTAATTGTGTTCATGGTGTTGTGCTCCCCGCCCCATCCGCGACTACTCAACTGCACACAATTTACGAGCGTCCGCTCAAGGCGCATGCCGTTCGTGACTGGATGGCGGGCCACCCCAAGCTCGTTATACCTGTCCTCGTATTCTTGATCGGCTCTATCACATATACCGTGGGCATTTGGCTTCCAATAGTCACAACTTCGGAAGCTCATGCTCGCATTAGGTTTTTGATCCCATTAGGGTATTTGCCGTCGAAGGGAAGATATTAGATTGGTTTGACTATAGAAGTCGGTTTTCTTCCTTTCATGCACCACCAACCGCTTTTAACAAACCGATTATATGCAGAGTCAAACGTCTATCAGTGGATCAAGAAGAATACGGTGGAACGGCTCTCGTTCGCAATAACAAGTCATCAGGACCAGGAAGGAAGCGATGCCAACATCTGGAAGGAACGTAAAGACGCCGAAGAAGACGTCAAGGCCTACCTCAATGACTTTCCGAGTGAGTTTCTTCGATGCTGAAAATCATTTTTACTGACACCGAATTTATTCCAGACACGGTCACTTTTGTTCACGGCCCTCAAGGCAGCGGGAAGTCGCGCATGCTCTTTTCCCTTCTAGAGAATAATGAAAGGTGAGTTTTAGTTGCTTGATTCCATATGCAAAAACTCACCCTAAACCTCGTTGATAGACCTGTACTGACGATTGACTGCGCCGAGTTGTACAAAACAAGCTCGGACTCTGCACTACTCACATCTCTCGCTCGTCAGACTGGCTACTGGCCCGTATTTCCGTTTATCAATTCCCTCAACAGTTTGATAGACATCGCGAGTGTTGGGTTAATAGGCCAGAAGGGTATTTACTAGGCTGTCTCTTTCTTCCGAGTGAAGCTTATGTCCCTCTACCTTTAATTATCTAGTCGGGTTAAATGCCTCCCTCGATGTACAAGTCCAGCAGATTCTTGAAGTCGTTGGCACGGGCCTCAAGCGCGCCAGCACACACGAGCTGCAGCGTACACAGCGCAAAATCGCCGCTGCAGAAGACCTCACAACGCGCCAGCGCGAGGAGGCGCGAAGGCGCTCGGCACTGCATCGTGGAACATGGCACGACCCGCGCCTCGATTGTGTCGCAGGGAATGGTGTCATGAGCGAACTTGGTATCGGCGACGAGCTTATGCGACTCGAGGACTTCGACGACACAAGCGGCTTTGTGACTGAACAGTCCGGGTTCCGAAGCAGTGACGAAGAGAAAACAAGGAGGCAAAAGACACCAAGTGAAATGCAGGCATTGCAGGCTCTCCCAATCGTCATTATCAGGAACTTTGCGACGAAGCATGGGAAGGATGAGGTACTCGGTGTACTCGCGAAATGGGCTGCCACGCTCGTCAATAACAAGATCGCGCATGTCATAGTTGTCAGCGACAATCGCGAGAATGCAAAAGTATTTGCACAAGGTGAACATTTATTTTTATACAGGTTCTTCACGTATAGGATTCATTTGTCTGACAATTCCCTGTGAAGCACTCCCCTCAAAGCCTCTCCACAGCGTCGCCCTGTCCGACGCCGATGCTGGGAGCGCACTGTCATTTGTCGCCCAAAAACTTCGCGAGGGCGGCAGTGAGGGTGATTTGACAAAGGAGCAACGCAAATCGGTAGAGCGACTCGGCGGACGAGCGAGCGACCTCGAAACGGTATGTCCGTTTTACAGCCGGATCGCCCTCGCACATACAAATGACCATTTCCTAATACCGTTACGTTTCGCAGCTTGTACACAAGGTGCGCAGTGGTCAGAACGTAGATGAGGCTGTAGAGGATATTATTGGACGAGGTGTTAGCGAGTTACGCAAAGCTGCGTTCGGCGAGGATGTGGAGGATGCGAAGGGGCTTGCTTGGAGCAGAGTGCAGGCGTGGGCGGTGTTGAAGCGGCTCGCGGAGACGGCGGAGGTGCGTTGCGACATTGGCCCCTTTTGCTGTGGTCTACTGATGGAACGATGCGTCCGTTGAATAATTTAGATCTCGTACCACGATCTCCTGATCGATTTTCCTTTCAAAGGTGACGAGGCCGCGTTACGCGCTATGGAACATGCAGACCTTATAACCATCGGCACGTTTAATGGTACGTTGTTGAATATATTTGACCCATGATTCCATAATATCAGCTCAACTCCTTCGTCTTTCCGTACAGGTCGTCCTTCCGTAATTAAGCCGGGAAGACCCGTGTATCACTTCATCTTCAAGCGGCTCGTCGCCGGCAAGTATCTTCCCTCTTACCATGATGGACTGTCACAGATTATAACGTTCATAATTACGGACGCTGACAAACCCACCCTTCCATTCTACAGATCCGGTCTTCCGAGCTACCCAAGAGATCTCATCCAACGCACAACGTATCGCTGGTGCGGAAGGGAACTTGCGTACATATGAGGACGAATTGCGCGCGCTTGCCGGTACCGGCGATCTACGGACTAGTTGGTGGGGACGCCGGAGCGCAACGGCTGCGCGCTCTATGCATGTGCTGAAGAAGATGCAGGCTGCCCAAAAGGCACTCGAGAAACTTGAGGCGGCAAATGCAGAACTGCGGAAGGTGCTGGCGAAAAGTCCATAGAGTAGGCTTAAATTTAAGTCAGTGATAAACCGCTGTATCATTATCCTAGTTCATTCCAATCTAATGCAACACAACAATAAACGGTAGTTCTATCTACCCTCAATACAAACCTCATTATCCCATCTGAAGGAGATAAGGTTTCGCTAGTGGTGATGCGGCCGAAACACACTTGGCGAGATAGTATGGTCGAACCGCAGGTAGGGGACGAATTTACGAAATCCACGGCAATCGTAAGGTCGTAAGTGTCCATCGCCGAGTCGCCACAGGCGAAGCAGAAAGCCGGATCTCGAATATCTTATTCTGGTTACTTATTCCGGACTAGCTACATGCTCTTTCGTAAGTGGCGAAGTGCGTACTGACAGTCCCGTCTTCCGAAATCAGGTTCCTCCCCGAAGTTAGTTTTGCTGGGTCAAGTGGCAGTTGTACGTCTCGAAGAGATGCACAACGATGAGGGGAGTTACCATAAGAACTTTGGTCGGCTTATGTGCTCTTCATAAACCCCCGATTCCAAGTCTCTTGTCGAAGTCATGTCGTTGCCGATAAATTCAGCAACGGCAAGTACCGATTCAATGCAAAGGTTGTTTGATAATACATACAGTATGTATGACATCGTGGTCGGAAATGAACCTCCGTCGACACCATCTGCGCGCAAGCCGGAGGACAGGCTACAACTGACTAAAAGCCGATTCCAAATCTTTGAATAGAAGAGACATTCTCGGCGATTATTGCGTGGTGACTTCTGACTCATACCGGAACACCGCCAAAGGCTGGTTGATGAGAAGAATGTCGGTAAAAGGCTCTTCAGGAACGAATAAGAACTGACTTAAAGCTGATTCTAAATCTTCAACTAAAAGAGGAAGTTTTTAGTGATTACTACTGACTTCTGAGTACCGGGGTACCGCCAGACTGTTGATGAGAAGAATATTAACAGCTCTTCAGGAACGAATAAGAGATTCGGGAAGGGACAATTGAAGAGTAAAGATATAATCCCCGGATAAGAAATATTTTCTATTCATTCACAGGAGCTGGGGCCGGAAGATAATCCCCGGACATTATGGAAGCGTAATTTGACCTTTTTTAAATATCTTTTTTTCTTGTCAGGTTATATAGAGTCTGGGGACCAGACAATCTCAGAGCCGGTTAAACGGAGTGAAAGAAAATCAGATGGGATCTCCGGCGCAGTATGTAAGTCGATTTTGGAAGCGGCAAGCCACAATTTTCTGCACGTGACAGCATGTATTGTACCACGTGAATGTCACATGATTTTGTGCGTTTAGCCAGTCATGGTTATGGGATTTATCAATGGCGAGGGTTTCCATAGCCAACTCTTGAGCTTGGGCTCCGCTGGGAAAGATTCCGAAATCACTGGTGCCGGATCAAAGCTATTGGGTCACCAAAAAGGAACTTTCAATTTTGCCGATGCGATTCAATTCACAAAAGCGATACTTATCCTGTGTAAGGACTGCTTATGTCATCCAATTTTCAATGCCGTCGCCTCCCGCTTCCCGGACACAGGAAAATCTGCATATTTTGTCGATCGTACAGCGACGGGGGCTTACTTACGGGTTTCCGATCTCATCTAGTACTTTAAGACGCAATCGTCCGATTTACTCCACGATATTCTGGTCAACTCCGCTGATCAATGGTGGCAGAGGTGGTTGGGAAGCAACCAAGTATTTTCGGGCGCTCGTCCATCCCTGACTCGATACGATGATCGACTTTGATCCTCCGTTTGAATCTTGAACGGCCAGCCGCAGCCTTGAACTTTGGTCCGAAGAGAAGAAAAGAAGCGAGCGGGCATGCGCTAAGTTCGTGCATGATCTCATATCTACTGATCTCATATCTGCCACCTTTGAACGTACTATATTTGCAAACGCTGGCGGGTTCTGTGTGTTGATGTTATGCAGCCCCGGTTATGTCCTATCTTGTAGTTCATCAAGTGTGACATACCCGCAGGAGGACGCTCACGAACTAGCCATCGAATCTACAAAAATGGATGGATGTTTTGTTTTGCTGGTTTTTCTAGCTTAAAGTACAAAATTCCCAAAGCCGAAACATGGCCCCGAGTCCGTTCTGTTCAATGCGATTTTTTGGACTCGTCCGGCTTGTCAGGATAAAGCTGTTTTTCCGCCCGTAAACATAACGTGCAATACACATACGCGGGAATTACTTACTTTCCCAGGATTCATAATGTGGTTTGGGTCGATCGCATTCTTCACGCGCTTCATGAGCTCCACCGTCCCAGCGCCAAGCTCCTCGGTCAGATACTCCTTCTTGCCGACGCCGACACCGTGTTCGCCCGTGCCTGGAAGGTTTCGAAGGGTCATTTGTGCCGTTAATGCTTACTCAGAATACAATTTTAAAAAAGAAGGGAGACGTACACGTCCCGTCGAGGGCGAGAGCGCGGTGCACGAGCCGATGCACGCACTCGCTGACTTTCTGGAGTTCGGCATCATCGTGGAAGAGGATCAATGCATGGAAGTTACCTAGGGGGGAGGGAACAAGTGTGAGCAATTCAGTTAGGAGGACCCCGGGAAGAGATCTGGACCTACCATCACCGACGTGTCCCACTACGCCCGCTTTCAACCCGCATTCAGCAAGGTCCTTTTTAGTCTCTTGTACCAGTTGGGGAAGCTTCGATACGGGTACACTATAAGCCTTCCATTAGCTTCGACGTGACACACCCCTGGTTCGGGGGGAAAGTAGAATAAGCGCGCACCAAACGTCCGTCGTCCATGCCCTGCTCCCTTCCTCGGACGCAATGACCGACATGAGCGCGTACTTCCGCGCTTCCCACAGCGCGTCTGCCTCGCCGTCCGTCGATGCAAACTGGAACATTGAGCTGCCGTGGCGCTTCACGACCGCCTGTACGAGCTTCGCCGTCGCCCTCACGGCGTCATCGTTTCCTTGAATCTTGAAAAAGAGGGAGTCGCGGACGGGGTACGTCCGGTCGACGGTCCCTGCTTGGTTGATGGATGAAATCGCTTTGTAGAATAGGAGTAAATTACTAGAACTAAAGAGTTGGATAAATAATATATACTGTAGTCGTCGACCAGCTCAACGCATTCTGCAATGAATTCAGCACGAAGGAAATAATCAGATGAATGAATTAGGCGCACGTATAAAGTTTCCGTAAGGCGAAGTCAGAATTTCCTGTACGGCATCAACGGCATGCTGAACATCAGGAAACTGGGCGAGCGCGACTTTCGTAGGAAGTCTGGGCGCAAGCCTAAGTGTAGCTTTAAGCACAAGTCTACGTTAGCTCAAGCAGTGGGGCTCGGGACGTGTCGTACCTTCGGTGACTATACCTAACGTCCCCTCTGCACCGACGAATAACTTTGTAGTATCGAACCCGGCGGCAGATTTCCTCGCCCTCCTTCGCGTTTTGGTGATTTCGCCGTCCGGTAAAACGACAGTCTTCCAGTAATTATAAACATTGTAGCAATATTAACGAGAATGGAACGGGTACCCACGACGTTCAAGAACCATTCGCCCTTAGCGGTACCGTACCGCACGGCGTTCGCTGTATACGCTTCAGCTTTCCCAACGCGTATCTAGAAGCGGAATACTCACTACCAGAACAACCCGTGCCGATCATACCACCAATAGTCTAGTATATCAGCTGCTATTAGTGTTGCCTTTGCTCGGACAAAATATAACGACCGTACAGCACCGGGACCAGGGTCCAGCTAAAAGAACAATTGAATCGAGTGGTGAAAGAATGAAAAAATTCGACATACAGGAAAGAAGAGAGCGATGCCTTTCTCCTTCAGCGTACCGTTAATATCCTCCCAGCGCGCTCCGGCCTGGCAGACGAGGTCTGCGTCGTCCACTGCACAACAATATTGTTTGGCTGCTTCCAGTACGCGAAAAATGGGGTTGAGTACCTACCGTTAATACCGAGTATCTTGTTCATCCCCTCCAAGTCGATACATATCGAGCCTGTCGACGACTACCACAGCAGACTCATCTCAGCGCCAACCGTATCCGACATAATGAAAATTCGTATGCACGTACCCCGCTAAAATGACCCTCCAAACTCGTCCCGCCGCCGTACGGCGTCACAGGGATCTTATACTTGTGCGCAATCTTCACAACCGCGCTTACCTCCTCCGTCGTCTTCGGACGCACCACGACCGCATGTGGTGTACTCGGGTGGTAGCTCGCCTCAGAAAACCCGTACGAGCGTAGCATCGCGGGGTCCTGGTGACAGTGGGGCAGGGCGTCGTTCTCAAGACCAAGAGACTAACGCAAAGCGACAGATCACGCACCGTGTTCACTGCGTCCTCTCCAGGCAGCACACCCCGTAGCTCAGCAATCGCAGCGTCGAGGTCCGCACGCGAGCCGTACGCGACCTCGCGCCATGTGCGGGGGCTGGACCCCGCCGTCGAAGCGTTGCGGCGCATCAGCTCCGAGACGGAGTAACCCAGCACAGCACTGAAGAGCGCGACGGAAGCGAGGATGCCATAGGCCGTGCGCGGGGAGGGCGGGGGCGCACCCGACGGTGTCGACGTCGACGCGAAGCGCCCTGATTGCGCGCGCGCATGATTACCAGCTGCAAGCGCCGATCTGTAGCGAGTAGTACTACCCGCCGCGCGTGTCGTTAGGGTGCTGGCACCAGGCGACAAGTACACACAGCGGCGCAGCATCGCTGTTAATGGCGTCGTGGACGCGTTGCTGGAAGGCGCACTCGGCGGCTTTAAGACGGATGCAAATGTATGCGGACCCGTTACGTCTTCGTGTGGGCAGCGTTCACGACTCACGAGACAAGTACATTTAATATATGAATAAACATAGCATACACAGTTAAAGCAAAATACAAAAATTATTACGCTTGCCCTCGCGCAATACGACCTTCTTGTCGAAACGTACAGAACTCTCCGCATTATCCTCGCTGTCATCCTTACCCCCAGCCCGCCTGCCAAAAAGCCAGTAGGCCATCTTCCCACCCGCTCGCCAGCGCTCGCGCAGCAGGTCAAAGCCGATGTGCTGCATGAGTCGCGTGAGATGCTCGAAAGTGAGGTAGCGCGAGTTCGAGACGCAGGGTAGGGGGAGCTGCAACATTGAACACAGTCACCATGAGATCCTGTAGGGTATTGAACGAAGTGCAGTAAACACGCACCGCAAGAAAGAGAAACCCGCCCTCACGCAGCATATCGTGCGCATACCGCAACATCCGTCCTGCACATCGGCTCCGTCAGGAACATAACAAGAAGACACGACCAAAGCGAGGACGCCCCGCACCTCTGTCGCGCGGCTCAGGCACGAAGTTCACGACGAGGCTCAGGCTAACCGCATCCCAAGCGCCAGCATGCTCCGTCTGGTCCATACACAAGAAGTCCTGCTCCGCAATGCGCGGGTGCCGCGAGCGCAGGTCGATCGGGTGCGCATCGATCCACGACGCGCACAATGCGTAATTATCAGGTTTCAGCGCGCCGACTTCGAGGACCCTGGTCCAACGTCCAGCGTCCGGCCGTCAGCAATGGCAACCAGCTAGCGAGATCCGACATTGAACGCACTTCATCTTCCCCTTCCCCGTACCACCCTGCATCGTTCGCTCTTTCTGCACGCCCATCTCCCTCAACCACTCCACAAACACGCGCTCACTGCCTCCTCCGCGGTCGTCCCCCTGGCCAATCGCCGACATACGCTGGTACGCCTCCAGCCCGCCCAGCGCCGCAATCTCCGCGTCCACATCCGCGAGCGCACCTGCATTCTCAGGCGACGCACGTACTTTCTCGAGCTGCGCGCGCCGTTTGAGCAAAACGTGAAAGCGTCGGATGAGGCGCGCGCTCGCGAGCGGGTTCGCTGAGCTGCTTGGTCCTGCGGGAGCACGCGTTGGTCCACTTGAGCCTCCCCTAAGCCTACCAACTGGCAAGGGTGCGGTGATGGGTGCTTTGGGTCTTCGGGTCTTCAGCTTCATGGTTGGTATCGCGAATAGTCCCCGCAACAAAAGCCGGTCCAATTTCCTTGTCTTACGTAAAATAGCGTCGGGAATTACTGCATTCGGGAACGAACTCTGATTCGCACGGTAAAGACCCCAAATAATACAACATACGCAGTACTTCAAAGTCTCTGAGAATAGACAAGAAACAGAGAAGACGCGGTAAAAAGATGATGAAAATGGAGGAAAAGCAGTAACTGCACGCTCGCCTCGATTGATGCATCGCGGAAACAGTGAGGTGATGAAGGAACCCTGGTCAGCTGGACAGAAGAGAGGAAATTTACACTCCGAGAGAAGAGCCTGCTTCAATATAGAGGAAAGGCGAGGTGATCGTGTGTTAAACGGAGCACCCATTTATCTATAAGAAAATGCATGAAACAGTTTAGACAAAACCGCGGCCACCGCGCTTCTCGTCGATCCTCCTGAAGCGCTCTCCTTCGTTTCTCTGGAACAAAAAAAAAGATCAGCCGAGAAATAAATTAGTTGAAAGCTGGGGCGTACTTTGTTGACCACACAAAGAGACGCGAGGAAGAGGAGGATGATAATCGCCATGAACCCGTAAATAGATGTGAAGATATTGTTCAGGGCATAGTCCGCGTACTTCGTGATCGGAGTCACGCAGAAGTTGCCCGTCGCATTGTTCGTCACAGAGACGAACGTCTGGTTCGCACAGAACGAGCCTCCGACAACTGCGAGATCTGACGAGTTGAAGTACCCGCAGCACTGCAGCTTATCCTGGATTAGGATCTTCGTCGCGTTACTCTGCGCCGCGAAGACCGTATGGAAGTTCGCGCGCTCCTCTAGCGTGTAGAACCAGATGAAGCTGCCAATGACGAGGACGCCGATGGCGTCTAGGATGAGCAGCCAGTTGAGCGCCACCAGGCCCCTGGTAACGTGGTTTGGCTGTATGATCGCGCCGACGGAGAGCGCCCAGGTGACGAGGAGGGCGATGCCAAGCACAAGTCCAGCTAGAAAGGAAACTCAGCACGGGACCGAACACGCAGCGGGGGAGATTAGACGCACTTGTAAGGTCGCTATGGGAAACAACCAAATCACGCATGAGGTCGGGCGTGCGCCATACGATTGAGAACACGAGCGAAATAATGCCTGCAGCGAGCAGGCAGACGTCCACGAACGCCCAGCAGCCCAGGAGCTTCTTCGACGGCATCTTGGATAATCAAATATGATCTGCAACGCAAGACGCAGGGCCCACATCAGCCCCGCTTCCGGGAAGGTCATGGCAGGCAGTCCAGACTCACCTGGGTAGGTCAACAAAAGTGTGCAAATTATGTCTCTTGAGAAACGAAAGTCCGGCAAGGCCAAGCGAGCGTGCAAGGTGCTTTACGGTCGAGGGGCGGGGGCGATAAGGCCGTTGTTAACGAATGGTCTCAGTCGGGTCGACAACGGGGGAGAGTTGGTACCAAAGGGAATTGCGAAAAGAAAGTAAGTGGCGAACTGAATCGACGGTCAACGTCGAAAAGGACCTGCGCTAGGAGAACGAAAGGCAAAAAAGAGAGGCAAGAGCGGAAGAAAAGAAAGTCAGCCCCGCTGGTCGAACGAAAGAGAGAGACAAGGAAGAAGGGAAACAAGTGCCGCCGCATCGCGATGCTTTAGATGGCTTCCCGGCAGCAACCGCGTAGAAACTGACCCAGGGAACGGTAACCAACTCTGTCACCAGCCGTCCGGCACTTCGCTCTTGATGCCTGATGGCTGCCGCTGATGGCTCTGCACAGCGCCAACGATCCCCGGGAGGGGGAGGGGAGGGAGAGGGAGAAAAAAGCAACGAGAAAAGAAAAGCAGAATACAGGAATACAGGGTATATAAAGCCTCACAATGCACGGCGCGTTCGAGCCTGCCCGCAGCAGTTGTGCAGACGGGTCTTTTGTTTCCCGTTATGTAAGGGAGCCGCACGAGGATCGTGGCCACTTTGATTGTCCTTGCCGCATCCGGCATATACATTAATTGGTCTCGACAGGCGGCCGCCGTTGCGGTGGGACAGACCACGGTCAGCGCCCACACTCGCCTCCCGGCTGCACCTCGCTTGCGAGCCCAGCCATACATGCGCGGATCAGTGCCTGAAAAAGTATATTTCTATTTAATGTGTAGCACTTTCTTAACGTTCCCAAGGGCTTAAGACTTTGGTAGACTCCAGCTTCATACGGCTCCGTCTGTCTGGCAACTAACGCAGGCCCGCCGCAGTCGGACGGCTCAATGCACGGTCCGTTCCACACGCAACGGGCCCCTGCACTCCGTCAATGTAAGGGCTAACAACGTTGATTGATGAATGAAGCCCCTGATGCTCTAATTATAGCCACAAGCAGGCCGCAATTGTTTTCCGCATTAATAAGTGTACAAGTGCATACTGTTATGAATACAAACGAGATGCTTTGCGGGGCTTCCTTTTCTCCCCCTCATCTCCGTTTTCGTCAATATCTCCCGTTTATATTTATTTCTCACCTTCCGTTCCTTCGTTTCCCCCGTTGCCGTTGCCTTCACTTTGCTCGGGTTTCTTTCTCAACATGACATACGAGTCTGAGTTGTTGTCCGACTCTATCGCCTCCACATTTCCGCCCACTGTGCCGGAGCCCTCAATGACTTGCCGTTTGCGCTCGGAACGGAGTTTGTTCAGGCTGTGTGTTTCAATCCCGTGCCCAGCAACGGGGCCGAAGTACGATATGCCCGCGAGCGAGCCAATGATGCTAGATGACCCCTACGTGAGTGTTGCATTGAAATCCCTCCGCTTATCACTCACCAAGTTCCAACTAAGATGGAAAGATAGAAGCGATACTGTGAGTACCATTTCGGCGCTGGGTATCAACAAGTTCAGGTTTCCTTAACATCAAAAAGATAACCGGTAAACTCACTCCAACCGGCATTGGTCACTTTCAGATCAGCCCACCATAAGCCAGTGAAGCCAACCCACTGTGCAATCAACGCGAACGTGGGATCGAGAGCGAGCGTTGACCAGCCGAACAGCACTGGGGAAGCACCAAGAAGCAGGCGTGAGTACCCCTTTTGGCCGCCGTAGCTCGCGAATTCCATTCCCCAATGAAGAGCCCCTAAACAGAGGTTGGTGATCGATGTGATACAAGCATGAAACGAGGGCAAGCGTAATCAGGGGAGAGGGGGAAACATGGTATGGAAATAGCAGGGAAGATCGGCCGACGATCAGGTCAGAATCACCATGTATATGATTCGCCGGCGTACCTAAGAAGGAAAGCATGACTGCGCCATATGTCACTTGGAGAGTGAGGGCCTGGTTAAGCACTGATACTGCGACGTTTGGGTCGACACCGGTGGAGTACCCTGATACAAGGACCAGGCACCAACAATAAGGACACAACATACTAGAGAAGGAACTATACACTTGCCTGCAGCGGCAAGCCCCGCCTGGCGTGCGAGGTACACAACAGTCCCGGCAGTACCGATATATGGTAGACCACCTGAAGTCATAATATCAATGTCTAACCCAATCTCTGCGTGCTGAGTTACCCACCGGCCAAACCAAGGACCAATGCGGGTTTCGGCACGGCGCTCGCGATGGCACTCGTGACCCCGAGCTGTGCAAATACCGTACAAGAGATGAGTGCGGTCCGCCCACATCCATTCATTCAAAAGGCCGGAGGGAAATGCGCCACTTACAAAAGATCCGTCAGCTGGTTGAACACTGTCGACTGTGACGTTGGCCCCGGCGATACCGCGTGCAACGCTGCTGGCGGTGTTGCCAACCTCCTCCTTGATGTTCTGCGCGGCGTGGGAGGGCGTCTGGGAACCGGGGCGGTTCGTGACGCTGGATGCTACGCCTCGTGCGCGCAGCATGAGCGCTGCCGGGTGGAGGTAGGGAGGCGGTTGAGGCAGGAGTTGTACTTGGGCCATGCGGTGCAGACCTGGGGCGCAGGGCCGGGCGGGAGTGTGTAGCGTCGCGGCGGCGGACCGGACGCGCAGACCGAGCGCGACGGGCGCGCGTCGGATGGACTGGAGTGTTCGGAGCAACATGGATGCGGGCTGGAGAGGAAGACAAATAGTCGAATTAATACGGATTATTTACTTGCACCCCAACGGTGTGTTTTAAAGCGGTGGCTTGGTGGTGCGACGACGTCATCTTGACGCACGAGATCAGCTCCCCTTCCATATAAGGACGGAAAGTGGCGGATGATGATCGACGCCCGCCCGCGGCCGAGAACGCAAAGGCGCACTGCGACCGAGTATTTTCAATATTAATGTTTTCGACACAGATACGACGAGTTCTGCGTAAAGATATATCAGGTGCACTTTTTTTAAACTCTCTCGCGCGGAAGATACGATGAAACTAAGGCACTACCCTGTGCCGCCAATATATTTACGATTCAATACTGCTAGAGGGGTAATGGTACATCCAAGCAAGCTAAACTAACGCCAGTCGTACAAAACGCCGTTCCGGGGGGAAATAAGTTATGGAAGCAAAATGGAACCGTGCCGTCATCGTACGGGGGACTGCCACTAAACAACTCCCCGGCCAGGCATCGGTCCAGGCACAATTGATCGGGCTTATCAAGATTCAAAGAGAGATGCTCGGTGCACTCTGGGATTCGCTGCCCCCAGCGCCCACCGCGGCTGCCTTCTTCGGGAGCAGCTTCACGTAGCGGTTCTTCTTTACCTCCGCACCCTCCGTGCCAAAGTACCGCTGGCTCATGAAGCTCCAGTGCAGCGAACCGACAATCCAGTCTTGCAGGCCCTGCACGTACGCGACAACGTCTTTGTCGAGCTTCGGGCAGCCAAACGACGGCACAAGGGCCTTGTTCGCAATGAAATTCTCTATCGTCTCTCGGCACATCTCGCCGACGTAGTCTATCGCGGCCTGCAGCTCCAAGCCGTAGCGGGCCATCAAAATGATGACCATATTGTGCGTATCCCCACGCGCCTGCTCGACGTTGAACGAAAAGATATCCTAAAATAACGCATAACCGTCAAGACGACGTCGAAGGAGGAATGAAATGGAAAGGACTCGCGTTCGACCACGTTACTAGATCGTTGCTGCCCTGGTTCAGCGCTTTGATGATCTATAATAATTCGGAACATCAATCCGTCAGTGATTGATGCAAAACGTTAGAAATGCAATTTACCGGGTGCTCAACCACGAAATCCGGGAGATCAATATCAAGCGCGTACTCTATCAAGTCGAATACTGGTTTGCACCCGCTTTCGTCTCGACGGACGTCAATGTACGACTCCAGGTCCGGAATTTCGTCTTCTTCGCGGTGCGTGGCCTGAATGTGCACTGCCTCGAAGAACAGCTGGAGACTCTCTCTGAATCGTGCCTGGACACCCGGTCCCGCATCCTTGATGCAGCGCAGCCAGTAACTGAAGCACAGCAGCGAGTCAATTACACTGCAAAAATTACAATAAATCAAGAAAAGGGAGCTTACTCTCTCGCGAGCTTCCCGGCACTGATTTCCTCGGCAGGATCGTCCTTACTAGGCCTGTACTCTCCGGGGAACCAAAGCGCATTCATGACGACGTCCGACAGAACATCCGCTTCGCGGGTCATCATGCCATCCGAGATGTTGTCGAGATGGAAGAGATAGTTCATGAAATCACTGACAACGCGCAGGCGGTGCGCATCACAAGACGTGTAACAGAACGCGGTCAGCTCGCCTGCGTGTAGGCCGTATAGCGCGGCGCGCTTCTTCGGCGTAAGCTCTGGGCAGCCGTCGTCGAGCCACTTGTCGGAGGCCGCCGCGACCGCGTCGCCGTATGGGTTGTATGTGAGCGGGAAATTGCAGTGTCCCACGAGGTCGGGGAGCATGAAGCCTGGAGAAGCAGATTTAGGGGGAGAAGGTGTCGCGTCGGGAGTGAGCATAGGGAGGGGGAAAGTGGGGGAAGCAGGCATTTTAACCATGGTGGCTCGCTGAATATAGGTGAGGAAGGGATGTAAGTACAAGGACTGTCCCGATGTCAGAATGGGGCTGGGGGCGAGTCAGATTCTGGGAGACCACGAGAGATCGAGCCGCGCTTTTATACGCAGAGACAGGTAGGGCGTTCTGACCGTCCTCTAAAGGCAACTGTACTAGACCTAGCAGGGTAACACTGAGATCCCGAGTTGAAAATGGATAGTGGCCATAAATTGCTTTACGAGATTGCTGAGTAAATATAGCCTAGGCGTATAGGCTGTATCTGCAGGGCCGGACTTGCCAATACAGTAGTTTGAGCATGCAGCCCAGGGGTTTCGGCTTCTTATGGCAGGAGGCTATGTGTGTCCCACTCTCATTTTTCTCGGCCTCTTCAAGGGCTTATTTTCTTACTGGCTAGGCCAGTCCGTGTCCCGTCCCCCAGCCCTGTGCCGAACCTGAGTTAATGAAGGCAGATTTCGAACGAAGATTGAGTTGACAGCTTTCAAATGGTCGATGCCCAGTCCGTGCTGATCTGCCATCAGTCTGACCAACTAGTTTTAAACGCGCAAATTTCCACGCACATGGCACAATCACAGGTCCTGGTCAAACAGAAATGCTCCCTGAAACAAGTATGGCAACGGATAGTAGGCAAACTGGAGAATGGGCCCGATATCCGAGCCTTCAGAACGACTTGCCTCGCCATGTTGACCTCGTCGGTCCGAGGAGACGAACGTAGGCCAGAACCAAAAATGTTGGACCACGGAAAATGAACTCGAGTCGTTGCGGTAGTTACACAGCCTATGCATCCTGCGGAAGGTGACAGAGTGACTCTGAGCGGTGTAAGATCTATTTTTTTCCATAGCCATATTTGAGTACTCGAGTCAGCAGAAAGTCCGGGGACCAGATACGATGGCAAGAACCGAGTGCCGATGTTGTATTGGGGCAGCGGGCAAACAGTTACATAGGCTCGATGCCAACACCGAAGATGCAACCCTGCCCGATGTTGCGGCGACGCCTCCATCCATGAAACGCCACTAATATTGCACACGAAATGGGGAGAAATAAAGCCAGATTTAACGCGATCCAGGACGCGGAAACAAACGGTATGATCGGGTGGCGCTGGAGAACAGGCGAGCGCGCTCCGCCCGTCTGCCGCCGCCGCTGGACTTGAACAAGGGCCTTCGACCAAATGACTCGCTGCAGAATATGCGGTGCTGGCGCCTGGGAAACACAGTCCAGAGAACAGAAACGCTCGAGCAGAGATAGACTGGGACTCAGGCGAGCCCTGATCACAACGCACGATCATTACGACAGTGCATTCCTGTGCTCATTGCACCGAGACACACATCGTTGCAGGAAAACAGATATCGTAGCAGAGACTGAACACTGCAGAAGGTTTGCCAGTGGTTTCTGAAAAAATGGAGCGGCTTCGAGAGAGGTCGTAAGTAATGCTTAGTAAGCACAAGCGTGAGACCGGAGCCGCATGCCATTTGAGGTATGAGTTTTGCAAGCCAATCATCGCCTTCCTTTGCTCGGGCGCTGTAGTTGGTCCTCTGAAGCAAAATGCCGAGGCAGCCAGAACCCAGTCTGAGGGGAATCAACTTCGGACTCCGGCCTTACCATAATCATAATGCATCCCATCGTTACAGCCTTTGGTACCATGCGCTTCTCCAAGAGGAATCCCAGTCCCCCCGGTCCCCGCAACAAATTATCAGCTTTCCGTAGCCCCCCGTGTACGAGGATGACCTCAGATTTGGTATTCTCGGCCTCGATATAGCGGGTCTTTCCGATACCATCTCAATATCCAGGAAGATAGACGAGATCTATTACGCCACAGCTGCTCTCAAGGCTTTGGCCGTAGTGGCGCGCCCCCGTCAAACAGACGCATACATCCGGTGGCGTACGTAGGTACTACATATTCCAAATTCACAGTGTTGATTCACGCGATTAGAGAGCTCTCCACGTAAATCTACTCTATAGTCTAACCCAATTTGCATCTGTTTGCCTGCAATTAATGGGAACAGTGCGCTCTCGGACTCGGAGTTATATCATACTGGTCCCCGGCACCGTCGCATCAAACCACAACCCATCCCCGACGTCAGCACGACCAGCGACAGTCAGAAGCCCCCCCAGGAGGAGTCCGGCATGTTCCACAGGAAGTGGATGGGAGAGCAAAAAAATAGGAGAACTTATTGTCATGACGCAATTCGTCGAGGCGCATTTGAAATGGTCGGCATCATCCGTCAATAGTTTTGCCGAACGGTAGATTAAGGACAGCAGATGCAGGTAGAGCAGGTCGTCGTCTGGTAACCTACGAAGCGCTCGTAATTCGTTAAGGTTCCCCCGCCTTCTTTGTAATAATTGAATCCAGGATAGAGGAGATTATGGTAGGTTGAACCTCTTATTGCGCAATCTCCGAGTCGTGTTCATAAAATTCGCAGACGTCTCGCTTGCAAGACGTCCTAGCCGCACATTCCGGTAATTTGGGCAGTTTTGGTGTGTGCACAATAGGAATCCTTCACTAAAAAAGGCCAGAGCCATGAAAAGGCTTTCGCGGCGGTCACGATAAGCGTTTATGATATGCCCCTGCTTTAAGTTAATTAAGGCCCACGCTAGCCCGGGTTGAACAAACTCCGCATCATGGTAGTTGTCAATCTGGACGGAAAAAAACGAATCTCAGACTCGTACCTTCACCCTCACATCCCCCGTTATAAGAAACTTTTCGGAGTCCCCTCTCCGCAAGCATAGTTTCAATCTCTTTGAGTCCCGAAGTACTTGCTTGCCTGCGCAATCGAATGTAAATTTCCCGTGCATAATGATGAAGTAGATTGAGCTTAAATTGCACATACCTGCATTGCGCTCTCTTGAACAGGACTTTCAATCGATCCGTAGAAAAGATATCATTGGACGACTTGGGAAAACTCCGTGCAGGTCTGAACAGCCACGGCCGATTCGCGCCCTCGATCGTTAATTGTGATACAGCCTTCGCTCGTAATCACCGTATTAAGACTTCTATTAACCTAACCGAAACGCGACGAGGCGAGTAAGGTAAGACGATATCGCGAAGAAACACACACACAAGTTGCATCTTCGGGCCGTCTGCGGGATATACACCCCAACATGGCGATACGGCTATCCACGGTTTATCTTCTTCCTTGCATTTTTGATCTAGCGACTAGCCACAGCACTTTTTTCTTCCCGAAATGTACCGAAAGTATGTGTCCGAACCTTAACTGTAGAATGATTGGGCCGCATTCGGAAAGAATGGAAAAAAAATACAGGAGAAGCGGATAATAAAAAGCACAATGAAGATGCACAGGCAGGGAGGCACATGCACGAAACATATATGACTCACCGAGAATACCGAGACAAAATTCAGCTAGCAGTTAGAACACTAAATCGGAGGCACCCCACTGCGAGCCTGTAGTACCCAAGATGGAAAATAGGCGCTATGGTTAGTAGTGGCGTCCCGATCGTCACGCTATAATGCCAGATCGCGTTTTCTCTCCGGTCGGGAATTCCCACTGAACGTCTCCGTCGAATGCCCATCGAAGAGATGATAACAGACAGTCATCGTATGCTTTCCAAGCTTGACAAAGGAAGTCAGCTGCGACAACGGGAGCTCGGAAGGTCGGACACTTGTTGTCCGCATGTCACAGCGACGTTAAAGTGTTCTAGCGAAAGCGATAAGTACCATACCCAATTGACGTGCCTCCGAGTCATCAAGGATCCAGAATGGCGACGTCTGCATAATCTAATGGATAATAAGCTTAGCTTGGAGACTACCTGTTTACAAGGGGATATCACAGGGGAAACCGACGGAGGGAACTCGGAATGCCGGCGTTTGATATAACCGTCGGACTTGCGTCAGAAGGCTCGAGAGACCAGTCGTCTATTCCTGAAGAGGTTCATTCGCCCACAGTCTTGTGGCAACGCAGTGCCCCATTCGTTATAACACAACCATAGCGATGCATCCGGCCACCCAAAAAATGTTCACGACTTGGAAACCGAAGTTTATAGTACGCGAGATTTGGAAAGACACAGAGTCAACTAGTACTTGGGAAGGGCATCGATATGTCTGAACCAGCCACTCCCGACTAAGAGGCCAATTGCGTCAGCCTGGGCGGGAGGGATTTAGCCTTTAGGCAGGATTTATAGCCTCCGCTCTGTAAATAGTCCGAGTCCAAGCGGATTTCAGCACTGCATCTCTTGATTAATGGCAACTCTCTCCGAATCATAGTTGGGGGAGTAAGAACAACCACGCGCATGGGTCTTTTTCAAGTGACCGAATTGACCAGCTAACCCAGTCCTGCGGCCAAGCGAACGACATGTTTCATCCTTTCCCTCAACATTGATTTTTGCATCGTCTGGAGAGTGCGTTCTGGAAACCACCGCTTCACGCGGGTTGGGTGCGGCAATCTGTTTTGCCGATTGTAAATGCCAGCCTACACGCGCCCATCCGGGGATAGCTTCGGAACAATTTCCAGAGTCGGATTTTTTCTCTATTCGGAATCTTGTAAGAAAATACCCCTGCCGCCACACGACACCTATGCCGTTATTTTCCCTTAAAGGTGCATCATTTTCATGAGGAGTGGAAAGATAGAGTGCAGAATTCATGAAAGGGAAGTCAAAGACAACCTTCGAGCCGCTGGGATAAAAAGTTCTGCAACAGCAACGTGCATCCGAAATCGTCGGAATGTGTCCGCAACAGTCGGGAAGTCCGATGCAAGTGGCGGTGAGGACAAATCGCATCGACATTTCCAACGCGTGTCCAGAGTTAACATTTTACGAAAATATATCAGGCAGTAGCATGAGGCAAAACGTGATCCCATCTCACCAGCACGAATAGCCCGACTAGTCTGCCACCGCCACCACCATTGATCAGTAAGCATGACGAGCGGAATGTGATAAACGAGTACGCGGCACTTTATGTCAACAAAATTTGATTGGAAACGTACTTCAGGACAACAGAAGAAGGACAGGCGACTGGTCTTGATGCTTGGTGTCGTAACGCGCCACCAGGGTTGAAGGGACGCTCAAATCAGAGATATGAAATTTGAGGACGACAAGAGAGCGCCAACATGCAGACGAGGCCACTAGCCAGGGAAGCGGTGGTGGCAAGAACGAGAATTCGATATCCACCTGCTTCCCATCATCACTGGATGCGACCCGTGAGGCCCGTTTTACTACTAAAGGCTAGACTTGAGGAATGACCGAACAAGACGCTCATCCTGTTCCAAACGTATAACGAAACTGGGTGAAGAGAGGTTTTTGAACCGAAATCGGCTAGGATAGAGACAGAAGAAATAAGACCCCTGGGTGACGATAGAACCGGAACAACACTTATGGGCTAATACTTGGATGGCAACATGTGCTTCCTTCGCCGACTCAGGTGCATCACTGCCGGAGACATTCGTGAGTCTCCCTTTTCAGGTGAAAAGCTCTCAGTGGATTAGTGGCCGATGACCGAAGGAGACTTCACTGGCGACCATGAGTACATAAAAGACGAGTCCAAGGGTGAGTCCCATTTAAATGCGGCCGAGCGTCGTCACGGTCCGTGTGTTCGTGATTAATATTGCCATGTTACTATCGCGAGACCCCTCTTACAAAATTTTTGTATTTTGCCTCTACAGCACTCAAATTTTAACAGATTCTCTTCTTCTTTGGCATTTTTGATGTACTTGAAATTACCTACGTCCAGAATTTTTCCGAATAGATTTTGATAAGCTGGATCTCTCAGAATGAAGGTGCCCCCCTCTTACAAAACTTTTGT